>JAQMYJ010000018.1:8434448-8476871 GCA_030014305.1 Clarias laeviceps | reverse complement strand
TCCTAACTTTCTTATAAAAAAAATAATATATATATATATATATATATATATATATATATATATATATATATATACGCCACATATAAATACCAGTAATTGCATGAGGTATGTATTTTGTGCATTTGCATTAACTTTTGTTTAACATGCACTTTCATAAATTATTTAGCATGCTACAAACATAAAGTGATATCTCTTTATCTGTCTATCTATGTGTCTGTTTCAAGATGACTCCATAAAATCTAAAAATAAAAAATAAAAACATGCAAAAACACAAGTAGCTTTGTCAGAAGTGAAGAACGTGAACTCATTTCTAAAGTACCATTATAGTTCAGTGCATGTTATAACAATGTTCCTTTTATGAGACTTCTCTCTCGTTTTGCTTCTAGTTCTCATACAACCACAATAGCAGTAATTATTTCCTAAGACTTCAGCGCTAGTAACTCTTCCTACTTCCTTGTGCATGAGTCTGTATTCAGCACTAGTCTGTCCGGTTTCTTAAGTTGCTGCGCTGCCTTTCACGTGCAGGCTCTCACCTTCTTCCTTGTTTTCTTTTGACTCCTTCTCAGCACAGTGCCTGAATACATCTCACCTGGCCTTTTCTGACCTGCTGCAGCTGGTGGTCTTCTACACATTAAGCAGGTAAGGGATATGCAGTTAACTTTCTTTTTTTATTCGATCCCGTAAAGTTAGACAGAGTTGTACAGACATGTAATTATTATAATCACAAGGATTAAATACTCAAGGTGCAAAAAGAAAGATGTGATGATCATGCTCAAACATATTATTATTATTATTATTATTATTATTATTATTATTATTAATGCATTGATAAATTTCCTACTACCATGGTTTATTTTTGTCTCTTTCACAGAGATGTGTTGCCATTGTGCTTGTGGGTTCCTTCATGGGTGTCTGGCTTAACCAAACAGCCAGAACATCTTGTTTCACAACTGGGTCCAAGTTAGTCCTCTCATACCATCAACCAATCAGATCTCTGTTTCTGTTTTTCTGTTAAAAGGGTGGTGTGCAATGTTTAAAGATGTAATGCACTGGATAAAGTGTTGTAATCAAATGGTTTTAAAGATGTTTAGACTCTTCATGTTAGGATGAAATCTGCTAATCTCCATCTGGTCTTGTCAATGTTGTCACTGCACAGAACATTACATGTTTCAAAAGTCTATATTCTGTGTGCGTGCTTGTGCGTGCTTATGCACACGTGAGTGTGTGTGTCGTGCGCTTGTTGTGTGTATGTCGTGTGTGTGAGCATGCACCCACATGGAGAGGTAGGGGTGGGTTGGGGCGGGGTGATGTGGGGGAGATAGGAAGAACTGACTGCTTTACCCTTGTTGGGCCTCAGAACAAAAATTTTTTTTTTTTTTTTTTTTTGCAGTCTGAAACGTTTTCAATCTAAATGAGCCTAAATGTTTCCTTTCGTTTACTGAGATCAAGGTTAGGTTTAGATTTGTGTGTAGATATAGTATTAATAATGAATGTGTTAATAATTATGTCAACAGCAATAACTCACAAGGATATTAATACAAATTTCTGTGTGTGATTTTCAGGGGCCTGGCTTTGCCCCTCATCAGATCTGTGCCCAGGCACAATGAGTCCCGGAACACCAGACACTCCGGAAACTGTAATGTGCACCATACAGGTGAGAATACTATACAAGTGTACAAAATACAGAAATCTTATTGACTGCTATAGGTTTTTTATAGGTTATAGGTTTTTATCTTAATGGACAATTTACTTTAAGAAGCATCCTTTGTCACTGTTGTCTCCATTCATAAGATCCCTTTTGCTTTACTGCAGCTAACAGCAGCCAATGGTGCACTCTGCTTCATCAATCCTCTGTATCTCCAAGAGCACGGAGATGAATGGCTGACAAATTCCTCAGTCAGCGCAAATCTCATAAATCGCACCTTCACTTCCAAGCGCGACAGGCGGCTGAGTGCAGCAAGAGCTTGGAAAGGGGCGGGGCTTAAGAAACGAACTGAGTCAGTGGACGAATCGTCTGGAAGTTTCGACAACTCAGGTGATACAGAAGTCTTGGCAGCATTCTTTGTGCATTAGAGATATACAGTACTACAAATGCTCTGCATTTATTTATCGCACCTTAACATTCAGGCCAATGTTCGGGATATCAGCAGCTCCATTTCTGTTAAAGGTTCTTTTTGTTAAAGGCTTTTTTTGGTCACTCAGGTCATCTTGTATGATGTGCTTACAAGTCTAGGTAACTAAACTGCGGTTATACTGTAACGTTTAAAATGTTTCACAAATCACTTACAGCAGTTCGAACGATTAGGGGGGAATTCCCTGGTATTTAAATTCTGTGTAGGATTCACACCTGTGACATCTTGAACATTTCCCTGATGCTGCAATTTTCTTTTTTGTGAGTTGTTGTGAAACAGACAGAGTGAAGATATGAAGAAGAGACACGATTGCAACATTTTCCTTAAAAATTTCGTGGAAGTGTCTTTAAACAGATGCTAAGTAAAACCTTTCTTTGAAGCGAAGAGCGGCGTTTAAACAATTCTGTTTAACAAATATCGGTAGTTCCCCCTTAGCAAATAAATTGAGTTCAATTCTGCATAAACTAGAAATTATGACCAAACTGAAAAATAGAAATAGCAGAAACAACTCATTAAAAAAAAGTCACTTGCATGATGTCACTTGGTGCTAGCCACATCAGTCTTGTTTGAAAAGCTCTACTTGTTGCATTTGAAAAGCTATACTTGTTGCATCTGATTGTATTGCACCTGGTGCTACCACTGTGCAAAAGCCAGGCATACAGTGTTTGCAAAATTAAATGGGCTTTTCTGTATTTTTCTGTCATTTTGCAGCACAATGCATAGATGCAAAAACTAGTACCTAACATAAAAATGGTGATTATCTTCTCACACCAGATTTTCAGATGCCATGAAAATAGTTTATTTGCAATACTGAAATATGCTACCTACATACAGTTTGGACCATGGCTGCTCAGGCTCAAAACAGGACAGGAAACAGGAAAGAAAATACTTTCACTTTTATACAGGGTTATCTAAGAACTAAAAATACTGTCACGTCAACCTCAACCTGGCCATAAGAACGTGGTGGGAGCAAACAAAACTCTCTGAAATGATATAAAAAATCATTAGATTTTTTGTTGTTAATAGTAGATTCACTATGGGGAAAAAATGAGAAATCACTTTTTGTACTTATGGATCTACAATACAAAGTTTTCATCATAGTACCAAAGTAAGTAAAGTAGGAACAAAAATAAAATAGGAAGCTCAGGATGTTCAGAGGACACAGCCATGGTTAGGGCATTCCTGGAGCAAAGACAAAACCCCTGAATATACAGTGCATCTAAAAATATATATATATAAAACCCTATATATATATATATATATATAGGGTTTTAAATGAAATTATTAAATACATGTTAAGTAAAATATTTCAAGGCTCTTTTTGTTTGAATTTTTATGAGAAAAAAAAATCTCTAAATATTACAACATTCATTTTGAATTTGAGTAAATTCATACAGTATAAACTGTGTATCTCTCGGTCTAATTCAGTACAAATATGGAGAAAACTGCTGACTTGACAGTAGATGATTGTTAACACCCTTCACAAGCAGTGTAAGCCACAGAAGCTGTTTGCAGGTGCTGTATTGAAACATATCCATTGAAAGATGAATAAAGTGAAAAAAAAATGTAGTAGGAAAGATGCACAAGCAACAATAACCGCAGGCTTTAGATGACTGTCAAATAAAGCAGATTTAAGAACTTAACAAGGAGTGGAATGATGCTGGAATCGGTGCATCAAGAAACTACATTTCTAGTTTAAGACCACTTCTGAACCAGAGACAGTGTGAGAAGCCTCTTATATTGGCTACAATACTGATGAGATGAAGGCTGCTATCAAAGCAACCTGGTCTTCTATGACACCTCAGCAGTACCACTGACATACCATGCCGGATTGATGCAGTAATTAAATTATTGAGTGTATAAATTAACTTTTTTTTTTCATAATCCTCTTTTGATATTTTTGATAGAAAATATTTAAATAATTAAAGGTGCTGAATTTAATATATTTATGAGCTGTAAGCATAACCATCAAAACTGATGATACAGTTATTAAAATAAAATACATTAGTTTAGTTTCACATACTGTTTCATTACACTAATGGACATTATTTCTCTGGCAGGATCTCTTGCCCAGAACCCAGTTTCCCCAGTGTCTCAAACTGGAGTAGTTCTGCGCAGAGCAAGCACTTCCAGTACCACAGATCCTCAAAGGAGAATAAGTACGGATTCAACTGGCAGCCCCGTCCCGCAATCCCCGCACCGAGTGTCTTGGGTTGAGGACAAGGTCTGGATGAACCCACCTGCTCCTTTATCCCTGCTCCACCCGCCATGCCTAGAATTTGATTCTCTGTCAATAAGCAGCATAGAAGAAGAGCCTGATCAGGAGCCGTCTGCAAGCCACTCCTGTGTGCAAAACTCACCACGCCTCCCACTGGCTGACAAGGTTAAGAACAGGCTTTCAGCAGTTGGCCAGGCTCTGGGTGGCTTCATTAACCCACAGAAACGTCTGAGCAACCGCGTGCAGGAAATGAGCGAACGTAAGGGTGGTTCCTTTGCAGAAGCTCTACGGGGATTTGTGGAGCAGACGCTGAAAACTAGAGCTGTTTGTGGAGTGACTTGTACAGAGATGCTGCAGGAAGTGCGTTCCTCCCTCACAGCTCTGAGGGAGATGTTGTATGACTCTGTGGAAATCCAGGTCATCATAGAATCCCTGGGAGATGTACCTGATTTTGAGCTGGGTAAGACGACAACAACTAGCAGATTTAGTTTTAATGGTCCACTTTTACCAACAGGCAAACCTTTTCTTGTATGAAGTGGGTGGCACGGTAGCTTAGTGGTAAGCACTGTCACCTCGCACCTCCTGCAAGACTGAGGAATTATTTTTTACTTACCAGTCTAGCATTTTGAAATAAAAAAAAAGTAACATTCTGCTCTTTGCACATGTGACAACCATTATCTTTGAATGTTAGGCCTGCCTTTAGAAATGTTTGGAATATTTTAGTCTTTGTGAGCTCTGTTCATTACCAGAACATAAAGAAATAGTATACACATTAAATAAAAAATATGTTCATAAGCAAAATATACTGTCACACAAGTAAACATTGTGAAAGTAATGCATATGACTTGACTTTGGGGCTGAAAAAACCACCATCTAGACAGTTGTTGTCCACACTTCTGGTTCCTTTATCCAACAGAAAAAAGGGGGGAAAATATTTAGTTTAGTTAAATGAACCTGGTTACCTGGTAAAAAAAAATACTGCCTGTTTCACATTATTTTAATTCTTTATCATCTTCCCTTCCAATCTCCTCAATAGATACCATGCTGGAGCAAGCCTTGCATAAAGTGGCGCTGAAGCCATTGTATTCCCATTTGTACGAGGTAATGAAGTTGACACGACAGCAAGATGGCAGCCTACAGCGTCTGCAAGCAAACCAGAACACGCTGATGGGCCGAAGCCTGGAAGAACTGGAGGGGACGTTGGGTACGGGTGTGCCTGATGCGGCCATGCTGGAGAAGATTCAGCAGCGCTGGGCAACCATGCACCAACAATACTCACCCCAAAAGAAGGTGGAAATGCTGCTTAAAGTCTGCAAAAACATTTATCACAGCATGACTGTCAATGCCAAGCCTGGTGAGTGCAGTAGAGAATATATAAGAAATCAAGTACACTAATATGCAGTTTTATTAATTACAATCACCGCTGACCAGGTGAGTGTATGTGTTTGTCTGCTGATGTCACTGTTTTCTGACAGGTGTGGTTTTCGGAGCGGATGACTTCCTGCCCTGTCTGACGTGGGTATTACTGCGCAGCGATGTTGTTACTTTGCAGATAGACACTGACTACATGATGGAGCTACTGGATCCTTCTCAGTTACAGGGAGAAGGTAGGAGGACATACTGTGAAAAAAAAAATAGGACAAAGTGTATGTATAGTAACTAGTGTAATTCAGTATGTAGCAAATACGTAGTAAGTTGTGGAGAAAAAGGACCAAGGGCAAGTGCTACATCAGCTGTGTCAAAGGAAGAAGGAAGGAAGTTAGAAAGAAAGAAAGACGCATATTAATCACAATATGATTTGGGTTGCCATGGTTGTGTTTTTTTACACAACATTTGGCTAGTTTTGGAACAAGTTTGCAGACAGTGGCGGATTTAGTCATTTGGGGGCCCAAGGTGAACACAGGCATGGGGCCCTCTGCATCACTTGTTCACACTTTTTTTTATTTTTTTTATCTAAAATAGTCCTACTGCAACTGCATGTGAAACAGATTAACAAATTCATTTATTTTTTATAAAATCCTATTTTCATAAGGTATATGATTTCTTTACATAAAAAAATTACTTTATTGTCCATTCACTTGGAAGATCCGTCATTGGTTGTCATCACCTTGGTTTTCCAGCAGGATCTTTGATTGAAGTCGATCTCATTTGTTTTACTAAAGTGAGAAGATATTACAAGATAATAGGGGGTCAATTATAGAGTTAAAGAAACAATAAGACAGAATGTTTTTACTTTCATGACTTTGTCTTCCACTTCTCATTTGTCCCAGTATTTCTCTTCCTCTTCACTGAGAATAGGTAATATTACCCCCTGCACTACTAGCAAAAGCAGTGATGTTAACAATATTATTATTATTGTTGTCAGTACCCGCCAGCACCGTGAAAAAGATGGTTATCTTGGCGGTGTATTCAAAATTGTTAGAAAGTTTTCACTCTCCTCGCGCTCCTACCTCTTTTCAGATCCTCTTGCTTAACTTTGCTTCATTTTTGCTGTTTCACACCAACTCTCTGACTCATCAGTCTCTGTTTACACTTCGATCACTTCTGCACATGCATTCATGGAATAGTCTATTGTAGTCCATTCTGTGGACTGTTAGTCATGAATTATAGGCATTCCGATGACATTTTAGCTTTAGAATTAGTTTTAGAATAACACGATTAATTAACGAAGAGGTAAAAATAACCATAAATTTATTAGGTGATCCTGTGGCCCTTGGTAGATCAGGGCCTAAGGCAACTGCAGACTTTTGCCCCTGGTTACGGATGTGAAAAAAGCTCATAGATTATTCATGGCTTCTGATTGTTTTAAAGCAAATGATTAGAATTATAGGCTGTGGGAACAAATAGAACGTGTAAAATCTATGATGTGCAGAGACATTTCTGTCATGAGATATATTGCAAAGATGGAGTGAGGAAATGGAAGGATAGAAAATCCAGATGTCAGTGCATTATAGTAAACTGACATAAAGACTAAGAAAAAATAATAATAAAGCATGTGTCTCATTTTCAATTCCTAAACAAGATCTTTTTGAATGCTTTTTAAGATGTAGTTGGGGTGGAATTTTCGCTGAGCCATGGCAACCCTGATCAGTATGTTGACCTCCATACCAGCCACTGTTTTTTTTTTTTTTTTTGGTTGTTTGTTTATTGTACTATATGACATGGATTTAGTCATAATATACAAGAAATAATATTTAGTATGTACAATATACATAAATAAGCTATAACATTATGACCACTGACCGGCGAGGTGAACAACATTAATCAGCAACCTGGTGGGAGGATCATGTGCACCTAAGGCTCACTCATGCTCACAAAGACCAAACGCCACTCCATCCAGTCTGCTCCCAAATCTAGCCTCCAAACTCCCCAAATTCTAATCCGATCCAGCACCCAATCCAAACAACGGAAACCCCATCCCACAACCCACAGCACCCAAAGAATCCACTGCCAATGTCCTGGGGGCAGACACCAGAACCAGGCCATGAAGAGCCATGCCTCAAGGGGCTAGACCTACCCTGGTGGCAAAGGGGGTACAAAAAATCCAGGCGGTTAAAGGTTTTAATGTTATGGCTGATAGGTGACTGTAGTAACCATCCTGCAACTCCCCCTTATATAACCCCTTGACCATGGAACTTTACTGGTAATTTGTCTAAATCTATCTCTCCTGCTCTAGGTGGATATTACCTGACATCCCTCTACGCCTCCTTGTTCTACATTAGCAGCTTCCGATCTCGTTTGGCGACACGTCAGCTGAGTGCCGAAGCCCAGAAGTCCCTCAGCCAATGGCATCGCAGACGCACGCTCCACTGCAACCAATCACGGCGCAGCAGGAATCGCAGGACAATCAGGAGACACAGAAGTGGCGAAAGAGCCAATGAGGACTCAGAAGAGATGCACACAAGTGCATCCAAAGAGAGAGACAGAGACTTAACTCATGCTGGTAATGTGACAGAGACACTGCAGGAAAAGGAAGAGGAGCAATATAGAGGCTCCGAGGATTAATAGCAAAAAAAAAAAAAAAAAAAAAAACTCTGAGGCTGGGTATTAGCAGAATAATATTAACATTAAAACTGCCTTGCACTTTTGCCTTGTGTTTATGAAAACTGTACAGAAATGTGTACAATTCCCCTGTGCCAAACTACACAATTATTGGTCTTGGGTTCTTATTTTTTTGGTGCTAATAACACCATTTATGAGGCCTTAATGCAACCATTTCATGAAGCCTACAGACTATGAGCGGTATAATATATGCAAATGTGTCTTAAAATGTCTTAATTTAATTTGTAGCAGCATTAGAGTCAGAACTAATCAAAAAGCTGATTAAAAAAGCGGAATAAACCAAGCACAATCGATTACATCTTTCCCTCTACAGTCTGTATCATTTGATATGGGTCTTCAGCAGCACAGGGTACAGGCAGTTGATTTTGCCATAATGCCATCACAGCATTTACATCCATGCACTTGACCATGGCAGTACAGAGGAGGAACACATGACTAAAGTAACCGCCAAATATATCCGTCTGTGCAATTAAAACCATGCCTAATGTAATTTCCTGTTGAAGTGAGAACATACCCTGCTCTACCATCCTTTAAGGCACGCACCTTGCAAGGTTATTTTAGAAACTGTTAGTACTAAGGAAATGCAATGTAAGAGGAAGCTGAGGAAAAAAAGCAGCGACAAACCTTACCTACCTACCTACACTTAAGTAAAATAATTTTAAGTATACTATTTGTTAACTTCTCCTTAAGGTAAGTAAGGCAGGTAATTTTTGGTTGCATTTTCTTGCATGAAACAACTTGTAGTCTAGACTTTGTTTCATTACAAATATCACATAAGATAATTATGCATAATTACAGATATAATAGGATTTTCCAATAAAGACTAAATAATTAATGAGGGTAGGTTTCTAGATTTTAAACAGTCTAATCGAAATAAATCCGAAATATGATTACCGCAGTGTAATTTAGTGAACATTTCTCTGCAAAAAACTGAAATAAACAGTACTAAAACAATGAAAATTTCACACATCAGTTTTGCGTATGTCACAGATCTTCACTTCAGGCACCAAATCCTTAGTCAGTAACAATGTCTAAGAAACATCACTGACCCTAAATGCTTCCAAAATTTAATTAAAATCAATTTTATTACTATAGCACTTTAAACAATGGTCATTGTCTTAAATCAGCTTTAAAGAATCAAAAGAAAATTACGGAAATGGGAATGAAATGTGTGAGACAATATGTATAAATAAAAATAATCAGATTTTCCCTGTTGAGCAAATCGAGGACGACAGAAGCAAGGAAAAACTTCCTGAGATGGCAATAGGAAGAAATCTTGAGAGGAACCAGACTCAATGATTTGCAAATGATCTGAGCAAAAATACTGTGGAGGTTTTGCATTCTATATCTCAACATTTCACCTGCTTAAACATCTACAGGTGTGCTATAATTAGCTAACAGAGTTAGCCAGTGTAACTAGTCAGATAGTTCAGTGGTTTACAGTATGAAAGCTCTGTAGTAAACTTAAGGTGTCAATAGTTGTGGAACGCATGCATCTATATGCCAGAACCATGTATAAATTTACGAATGAATTTATGGATTTACATGAGCTAGCTAGCTAATGAACCTAACAAACCACAACAGCATTTAGCTAGCCACCTTCAACTAGCTAGTTAGTGAAGGTTTTCACCTCAGGATATTAAACCTTACCTGAGCAGTTACCTTTATGGTTAATTAAGAAATGTATTACTACAATAACGATATATTTATTTTTCAGCGTGTTTAAAATTATTTATTTTATTTTTGTTTTCTTGTTTAAAAGGAAACGTGGCGCCCAATGTCAGCCACCAGGGGGAGCTGTTGCATTTGTTTTTCGTTCTAATTAAACGTCAATCTAATTCAATCTGCTGAGTTGGGCACAGCTTTTCTTCCCCCCCCCCGCCCCTTTTTTTTTTTTTTTTTTAAGGAAAGGATATTCTGGTGCATTTTGTACTTCCAGAAAATAATAGCTGTGGTCTTACTTTCATCCAGTTCATTTAAATAGAGCTGTAGTTTTGTTAGAAATAAGTCTCTCTTGTACCTGAGAATACCTGACCCAAATACAAGAAGCATGACATATGTATATGCATGGGTGTATACACAACTGTACACATGCTACTGCTTATGTGTGCTCCTTTTATATGCTTATACATGCACGGACATGCTTGATCATGCACACACAGTAATCCATCGTCCTTAATCGCAAACACACACGTTCACGGGGTACATATGGAAGTCAAAAGTCAGAATTGCAAACCTAATCACATTTGCCTAATGAGGCATCTGGCATTCCGCCTGCATTTATGATCATAGCATTGCTAATAAAACATCTGGGCTGGCTTTTTATTTATTTTTTTAAACATGTGAAATTCAACTGAAATCAGAAAGCTTACCCACTTAACAACACTGCATTTCATTTTTTACATACATGATTGTGAATTTTAACACGTGATTTCATGTATGAAATAATATTATGCATTCAGCTGGGGTGTAAATTGGATATATGGCCTGCACGTGTGAGTTAGTGAATACACAGATGGTGGTGGCCTGAGGCACATGAAACATAGGGACAGTGTTCCTAAAGGGAGGGGAAAAAGAAGAGCCAGTAAATACACACTGCTCATGCCTGCACACACTCTTCTGTTTGCTTGGATCAGTAAAGACCGCTGTGTATTCCTCTGTTGGGAAAGTTCTGACTGACAGCTCGCTAATGAGTGTCAGTTATAATGACTGTGCCGTCATTAATGGTGATAAATAAACGAGCACTGGTGGCTAAACCTTCTGCAACACTTTCGAACCAATTTACTCCCTGAGTTAATATGGTGGATGCAGTATAAACATATAAACAGTATGCACTGTGTAGATTTTTCTTTCTCTCTTTCTAAAAGCCCTCCCCTGACAGCAACATCACCTACATTTAATATGTGATCATAAGTTTTAAACATCACTGGATCATAAACATGTAAATGTGCATTTCACCATGCAAGCACTTTTAAACTTCATGGGGTATGATGTGAACAAGATGTTGTCACATGTATGTAAAAGCATTATTCTTGTAAGAAATCAGATCAGAGAATGAAACCACACAGCCTACATGTGAAACTAAACAAATCGTGAAAAATTGACGTGTGAAAATAAATACACCCTGACAAGAGTCACGTGAAAAAACAAACATGTGGGACGATGTGAAAATAAATAAATCATGCGCAAAAATGTGTGTGAAACAGAGCACTCGAAGTGTCTAAAAACTGTATGCATAATTTACAAATGGAGTTCTGTAAAGAAATTGTTTTTCTGTGGAATTTTCGAAAAACAAATATCTATGTTCTGCCATGAAATTGCATGTTATATATTCTTAATACATCTTATATATTCTTAATGTAAAATACACGTACAGTTATACATGATAAGGACATCATGTGACTTAAAGACATTACATAACAAGGAGGATTTATAAATCATGTGAGCATACAATTTATATAAATCAAGTTAGCAGTTAGTGAAATCTTTGTTTTTGCTGTAAATTTGTGATTTGAGACAAAGCAAAGAACAATCAAATGCAACTCTACTGTAACCCTGAGCAGCCTTCACTACCCATGTGTAATCTCTAGTTTTACTTCTTAATCTTTTCTCTTTGTGTTCATTAACCTTCTATAAACAAAACCCCAGTTCTTTGCAGTTTAGCATATTTTACCCCATTCTTTCTTCTTTTCACTTTCCCTCCTTCTCTCTCTCTCTGCACCCTCCCCGGCTCCCTTGTCTATATTCTGACAGGTGTGTAATTGGATGATTAATGTCCATTCGCAGTCCTCCCACTCCCCCTTCCTCTCACACAAAGCTACACACACACATGCACACATGATCACATACACATTGTAGAAGTATAATGACGCTGGAGCTATTATAAAGGGGAATTTGCCTCGATTGTGGTTCCTCCCTGCTGCAGGAAGTTACTCTGTCCATATACACCAGTGAACCTTCAGCACTCACTGGCAATTACAGGATAGATTTGATGGGAACTAGGCTAACCCTGACCCCTGATTTTTCTTTTCTACATCTTTCTTCACTTTAATCAATGGAAATTCAAATGATACTTTCTTTTTTTTCTCCCCCTTTTTGTCAATCCTTTGTGTCCAACATGGAGCAAGTCCACAATGTCCATTAAAATGCCTTGAGCCCAGGGTAAACATCCATTATTATACAAGAAGAAAACAGTGAAAAACAGTGAAAGCAGCCAAGATCTAAAGTGGCTCAGGGTTAGCTGCAGGGGTCAAAGAGAGATGCCACTTCCTGTTAACCCTTGGATGAACTCTAACCCCTGCTGCAAGCTGCATTCATCACATTAGCATGGTTAGGGGTCGCAATGCATGAAAGTGCAAAAGTGAGTGGATGAAAGAAAGAGTGGGAAGGGCGCTATAGGCATGAATAGTCTCGCTTTTAAGCAGAACTGCAAAATGTAAAGCAAAAGCTCATTTTGATTATATAGTGTTGCTTAGTTTTTAGACTATATGGAATTAGATTTAGCAAGCTTCTCAGAACAACAAATGAAATTAGACAACCAAATATCCAATCTAGTATCGCTCTGATGGGAATACCAGTAATGTTTTTATTTGAAATTCTTTTTAAATGTAATACTAAATTCTTCATTGCAGTTCGTATTATAACCATTAACTTGAATGAAATATGCACACTCATTGTCATATTTTGCTTTTATGACAATGTATGCTCAAGCCAGGATGGACGCCACAAGTTTGTTTAAAAGTTGAGAGTTCATGTTAGATCAAATCTGTCAGAATTTTATGAGCTTAGAAGGCAAAAAAAAAAAAAAGACACCTTAAGTTTAAATAGTGACCAGCAAACTACTACAGAATCCTTACTAAAAAAAAAAAATCCATTTTTTTGAAATTCTCAACTTTCTAAAATTAAGTTTAAACACATATATTTAATATCATTCTACATTTTAGGACAATACAGAATTTCTTCCAAAACTGTGAAATATGGCATCATATAATTAAATACCAAAAACAACAGTCAGTTGTTATTTAAAGACTCAAAAGTCGGCTGTTCTGGAATAGTTCTTGCAAGAATGGTATTCTCAAGTGCATTTGCAAAACCCATCAAGCACCTTGATGAAACTGGCTCTCATGAAGACCTTCCCAAGGAAAGCAAGACTTACCTCTGCTGCAGAGGAGAAATTAATTTAGTTACCAGCCTCAAAAATCAGTAATTAACAGCACCTCAGATAAGAGTCATTATGGAGGCTTTACAGACAATACGTAGCAGACACAGCCCAATATCAGTTCAAAGGAGAATATTGCATATTTTGGAGGAATTCATCATTGTTTTACAGTGTAGAAAAAAAGAAAAATCAAGGAAGAATTAGGTGTGTCCAAACAATTTACTGGTAGTGTGTGTGTATATGATTTTTTTTCCAATGTTATTTGTGAATGTTTTTGTGTGGTTGGTGACAGAGTAGGTTTTAGTTCTACAGTATTTTAGTTACAGTTATGTGTTTATGACCATAATATGTCACATAATGTAAAAGTAATTTTCTCTGAAGCATGACATGTTGCCTGCCAAGTAACGATCACTGAGACAATTATGTACAATTTACAAATTATAAAATAACAATATATAATATCTATAAATGCTGCTATGGTCAACCTGACCTTAGTTTTTTCTTTCATGCATAGAATATCAATTGTATGTAACAGGATTAAAAGAATGTTATTTCACCATATTCAAGACAAAAGAAAGCAACTTTTACTTAATAGTAATATAGTAATTAGCAACATTAACCATTTCCATTGTCAGCATGAGTATAATCCTCATTTATATTTGTTTTATTATTACAGATGTGAGAGACAAGATCTTTATAGCTTTCAAATATTAGTCAAGTTACTTAAAAACAGGCAGGAACATATCCCACTGTATAACAAACAAAACAGACCCGACAGCGTTACTTGCAGAACTCCTTACAGAATTAATCTGTTTGAACAGTTTACCAAAAATTTCAATACAGATAAACAAACTTGTGATAAACAAAGAAGCTGTGCTAGTTTGATCCTTAACACCAAACATAACATTTGCTTGTCAGGACATGGTGGATGCTAACTTTAAAACAAACTTCAAAAAAAAATTGAAGATTAACATCAACTCAAAGTTTGGGGATACAGAATCAACAAGACATAAATACAAAAATAGATTCAACATTAAAGCAAAAGTTAAAATAAATATGGTATACAAATGACAAGAGTGCCATTAATGGACAAGGAGTTAAACTGCCCTCTTATTGGGAAGACTAAGGATTGGTCCATAGCATATGGGACTGCTTGAGGAACCCAGCAATTATTCACAGTTCAAGCTCTCATTTCATCGAACGGATCCAGCAATTAAGTCTTTGGGTTTGTGGCAAGGCTTGAATATGTTGATACAAGGAAACAGTTACAGGAATTTTTGGTACAGTTGTGAAAGCACCAGACTGCAATGATCTGGTGTGCTCCTCTGTTCATGTTCCTGATGAGCTGTCTCTGGGCAAGGCAGAGAGGCTCTGAAGCCCCTGGTTTTCAGTTCAGGAAGCAGAAAGGCCATTGGAAGACATAAGTCTAACCAGACGATTTTTATGTGTACCGTGCAAAATTGGGTGTTTAAGTTAACATATGAGAAATGCAACATTCAGGCAGTGTGGCTGCATGGGTATTTTTCCACTGCACACTAAGACAAGTCAAACTAAGAACCAATAGAACTTGGGGCTCTGGGACTTTCTTTGCCAGTTTTGTAGATAAAACATAAAATGACAATTATTATGGTTCAAAACTCTCAGTATTAAATTACATTTTTTGTAATTTGAATCATTTGAATCAAGGGGTACATGAGTTGTTGTTTTTTTACCTTTACTATGCATCTTTCACTGGAAATATTGATATAGTGTAGCTTTAAAATGATTTGTACATAAAGGACTGGAATTTTAGTTTTAAGTTTTAGTTACGCTATATGCACCTTTCTAAAGAAATTATACATACAAAAGGTGCACCACTCCAACAACAACAACACTTAGTACCCTTTTTTTCTGAGGAGGAACAGGGTCACAGTCAAACAGGGATTATAAAATTAAATTAATACAATTACAGCGTGAAAAGACTTGTTAATGCATTATCACATTTTTATCAACAATAACAACTAATCAATAATGCTGCACTATGATTAAATTAATTTACATTTCAGATTGGCAAAGATATTGTAAAAATAGCTTCGGTCAATGGACATTTGCAACATAAATAGAACCTCAGGTAAATTGCACCAAGTATAATTAATAAAATAATTTGTTTTGTAACATAATTTGTTGTACATACACCTTTTTTAAAGAAATTTAACTTTTGCCCAGGTTAAGAAATAGCAAGGTGCGTTGTTGAGCAACATCTCATCCCCGAGTACCATCAGTTCTTTGTTTGTGCTTATCTATAGTTAAACAGCTGGAAACTTTTGGCCCAGCATTTTGGCTGATGAAGCAAAATCCAAATCCAGTTTTTTGTTGCCAACATTTCCAATACTGTACTTTGTGCAGTAGGAAAAAAAGCCTGAACCATACCACTGTGTTGACTCTGATATCAGTTTGTAATGTTAAAAAAAAGACATATAAGGTTTTGTGTCAGTTTTTAAGACGGTGATTATAAAGGGTTAGTGTCATAACATGACAAGGTGTCAAAGTTTATGAAGTCGTGCCGTCATGTTACTGAGGTGAAACTAGTGCACTCGAAGTGTGTGAGCCCGGTTTCCTGTTAGCCCCTTCCCCTCCCCCTATTTCAGTGGGCATGGATGTCCAGGCCTTGTCCAATTAGAGGCTCAGTGGAGTGCGGATGGGGAGGCGGGTGTAGTAACATGGCCGGGTGGGGGCCGGGGTAAGGGTGCAGTGACGGAGCTGCATGGGTGTAACCTGGCTGGGGCAAGAGTGCTCCGGGGTAGTCTGCAGGCAGAGATGGCATTCCCTGAAGACCTGCAGGGTGGAGACAGAATGATTAAGGGTGGTGAGGGACTGTAAATATTTACAATTATTTCACATCTGAACTCATTGTTCTGTTTAATCGGTTTGTATTCACTTTGTCATTTTTATAGACTTATTAATCAATCAGTACTATTTTATTTATCCATTTATTAATTTATTTATTCAGTGGTATGGTACACATTTCATATGATACACATTAATGAGCCTAATAGCTAATTCGTTTGAATATTTTCATTCTGTCTATGAAATTTTTAAAACCCTTATTTAGCAGCAATATCCTGATGTAATTGTAGGTCTAGTTTTAATCATTATCAACTTTCATCACTGGTGCAATCAAGAGCTTAGCTTTAGAAGTGAGCTTAAATTTAAACATATTGCAATAAAAGAAAATACGACTCTACCGATCAAAGCCCATCCTTGATGATCCATGGCTCATATATGTTACATGGATTATAATATATCGAGAATCTAGCTACTATACACAGCATATAAAACAATTACCTGCTGTTCGAAGGCCTAAGTGAGGCTGACTGTCTAATCCATAACCTCCTAACGCTCCTCCATCTGGGCTGTATGGTGCACCTTGACCTGCATACACATGTACCAAAAATAATTCAAAACACTTAAATACAAATTCAGTTGAAATAAAACGGTATGTTTTTATTTATTTATTGTTTTTTTGTGTTACCTGAGCGATTTGACTGGTCAATCATGGGCTGGACTATTCTACGTCGGGCATTTATAAACCTAAATGTGACAAGAGGACAGGAATCATTTTTTTACATATACAAATATAGTGCAGCTTGAGATATAATAATGATTCTCAAAAGTAATCATTTCACAGAAATAGAAAGTCTAGCAGCTCTGGTCACTTAACACTACTAAGATTCACTAATGACCATTATGTTAATACAATAATGAATCAAAGCAATTTCATGAATATTACTCTAATTTAAAAACGTATATAAAATGTTTCTGTTTAAGAAACAAAATGCCCCTTAGCAATTGTATATTGTACTTGTAATGCAATACATAGACCCAGACTGGAAGCAATGAGGTTCATAATGCCATAACTGATGCTGAGCAAATGAAAAAGTTCATAAAGCCTGAATAAATAGATACGCAGATAAGCACTAGTATTATTAAAGTCTCCACGACTAGCATAAATCCTCATTAAAAGCAAGTATTGATCACGGTGGAGTAGCTGGTTCATAAGCTGCAGTGTAAAAGCGGTAGTTGCTGATTGAGGTTAGAGGTGCACTTACCAGTTGTTGACCTGAAGGATTGTGAGTCCTGTGTCTTGAGAGAGTTGTTTTTTCTGTTCTTCGGAAGGGTATGGATGCTGTTAAAGCAAAAAAAAAAAAAAAAAAAGCATTTTTACTCAACAAGTAATCATAACGTCATGTCACATCCATATATTTTTTTTACATTGGTAATATGATTTTTTGAAAAGTTCACATCAAGTCGCTGTATAACAAAGTACAATCTGACTCTGTAATAATTGAGTCGGCTTGAATTTTCGAACCAGACAGAACCAATGCTGTCTGCACAGAGCCCCTCCTGTCTTTATTTATAGTCAATGTGCCGGAGTTCAATTATGTGCGTAATTACAGCAGCTTCATTAGTGGCTAATTACCATATGCTCGTTACTGTACTGCGCCGGCACCTCTCATTTCAACTCCATTCGGCTGTGCAATAATTCCCCGGCTGCGAGTTCATAAAATTCAGATTTCACACCGACTGGTTTGAGACGCCATGACTTCCTCTCTGGAATCTTCTATTAGATCTCCAGCATCTCTTCTTGATCCTATCTCCCACTAATATTCTTCTCTTATTTGTCTTCCAACTATAATAAACAATAAATCAATTCTGTTATCTTTCTTTCTTTCAGTGCCTGTGTCTGACTTACTGATAGGTGCTGGAAGAGCCAAGCTCTCATGATGTTGGTTGCCACTTTCGGAAAAATGCCTCGTTTCTTGTTGTTTCGTCGGTCTCGGTCTGTCTCGTCCTCTTCTCCTGTGCTAGGAGACGCTACCGCACCGTCCAGTCCGTCTCCTGTAAAATGCAACAAGGGTGAAATTAGCCTTTGTAACTGTGTATTTCCCTGTTTTTTTTTTTTTTTATGTGTGTGTTTAGTGCAATTAGGTAAAATCTCTTGCAGGTGAACATCTTTCAGTTCCTGGCTCTATATTGCTCTTACACAACTACAACCTCATGTCATCAGTGTGTGCCGCTGATTTCTCCTACTCCAGAGCTAAAACCTTCCTCCCTCATCTCTCTCTCTTTTTTTTTTTTTTTTGGTTTCATCCTAATATTAAGTACTTCCGTATGTCTTTAGTTTATGCTTTTGTCTGAGCTGCTGTAGAACTGCAATATTCCTTGGGATTAATAAAGATTTATCTTATCTTATCTTATTTTATCTTTCAGGAAATTTTCAGAAAGTTAATCAGTATGGCTCACAATGTCAATTCTTGAAAATATAAAATTTCTTACATTGATTTTATTGTGTATTCTCATAATTTTTATGTATAATAATAATAATAATAATAATAAATTTTTTACATTGAGTTACTTTGTGTCTATTATAATTTATTATCATTATTATCATCAGACATTTTTGTATGAAGTTATTAAAAAAAGAAGGCCCCTTACAAATTAAAATGTAAATATTGTAGTAAAACTACAGTGATTCTATTATAAGGCCTGGCAGGTGTGAAAGGCACATACTGATGACATTAAAAACTACATAATGAGGTAAAACATTCAGTATTAGAAAAAAAAAATTCTGCACAACTGCGTGCGTGTGTGCGTGTGGGGGTGTTGTTATAAGTACCTGCGTCGCTGCATGCATCTACACTGTGCGTGGCGAGGCCACAAGAGGCGCTCGGGGTTCCTGACGGCGTTGACAAACAGTCATCTGTGTCTCGCAACCAGGACTGATTCTAAATTACGTAAAAAGAGACCAAGCCAAACATATACGCATAAAAGACAACCATCATCACTAATCACTGGTCACTATAAAGGAGAGCAAAAAAAGCAGCTCACAGCACAAAGCTCCATCTAACCGTTCTGTTAATAACTCACCTGCTCCGAAAGACTCGTGCAAGAACCGGTGAAATCCTCCATGTCGGATTTGGATCCGGACTCGCGATCCTCTAACACCAAATCAGTGGGCATTTTGCCCTTAAGACAGGTGATGTAGCGATGACAGAAATTATCACACAGATCATGAACCTGCAAAGTCAGAAAGAGAACAGGTTCTTTAGAACTCAAAATGCCTCACAGAGAAAAGTAATAAAAAATACTTACTAGTTATTAAAAAACAAAGAATGCTGTAATATTACCTTTTCTAGCTCTAGAAGATGAAAGCGTAGTACTTGGATGGCCTGGATCATCTACAGCAGAAAATAAAAATGGCACTATTTGAAAAACATTCAGATTTCTGATAATCTGATTGATAGCATCATCTCCCCCCCAAATTTCTCATTTGCCAATTGCCACCCACACCAACTACTGGCCGAGGGGTCAAAACTACCACAAGCCTCCTCTGAGGCCTGGCATTTCTTCAAACTGCTGCTGTTACAGGGCAGAGTAATGCACTCTCAAAGGTAAACGCTATCCATCCTTTTTAACAAACATGACTGCAAACAAGGAAAAAAATTGTAATAAAAAATAGTAATGCTGTTCCTCCCACCAATTTTGTTCTCTGACTCCTGACATTAGACAGCTGTGGCATCACCAGATTTGATCGTAACTAAAATTGCAACTGCTTTTCTATGCAAAAGCTAGAAGCTATAAACAAGAAAATTGCCTTTGAAACTAAATTAAATGGACATGTACTACATAAAGACTGTTCCAAAAATATTTTTAATAAACGAAAAATATTTTATACTATGGGAATTTACCAATGAGCAAATATTAATAAATCTATGACATATGAATCTTGGTTGTGTGTGTGTGTGTGTGTGTGTGTGTGTGTATGTGTGTGTGTGTTAAGGTAGTACATCTTACCAAATTGTCCAGTTCTGGATTTGATGAAAAAATTGGTTTTTCCGAACGGATCTAAAAGTAAAAACAATTAACATTATTCGATGCCTCAATATCAGCTTTGATACTTATCCGTTCGCAATGAACCTGACATCACTCACCTGTTTGGCGAAGGCTGCAATGTCTTCATTAAATGATTCGGAAGAGCAGACGTCACTATGACCTGTCATGCTGGGATGATGGGACGCATTTGACAGTGAGCTGGAGTCACGTGGTGAGCATGTTGCCAGTTCACACTTTTCAAACACCAGTGCCAAGAGTGGAAACAGAGGGTGGCTGCACACATATTATAAATATATGATTTATAAGTTACAGGATGTACACACTAATATTCCAGTGCATAAACAGGGAGATGTGGTGTGAGATGATTACGTTAATCTCACCCGTAGATCTGATCACGGTAGTGTTTAAGAGAATCAGGAGCACCATGACCATAGTGAGGCGGTGGTAGTGACCTCATCGCCTCCCCATAGCCGCCCATGGGCATGACCTCTGACCCTGGGTACTGGATGAGCTCTTCATACTGAGGAAAAAAAAGTGATACAAGTATTGAACTGCATCTATTGGACTAGCCATGTTGTAAAAAAAATGTGACCCATATTTTATTGCACCTTTAATTACAGGAACTTTTGATGCATTCATGTAAAAAAAAAAGACTTGAGAAACAATGTACGACTTTCATCCATCAGAACTTGACTGGACAATGAGACGAGCGCATCCCCAAACAAACAAGGCATTTATTATATCATTGGCAATTATAATTGTTCCCTGCTTGCATGGATTTCATGACGTATTCAAAAGATTTGCAGTCATTTTGATGCAAAATTGCAACAAAAAAGATTTTTTTATTTTGTAAAACATTGAACAATAAAACATATATAACTGTCTTAAGGTAATTAACAACAAAAATTATGGTTCTCTTCTGAGTAAATTGACATTTTTGTACATTGAAAAATATATGTAAACCTTATATTTTGTTGACAATTTTTCAGTATATTAAAATGCACATATATCACTTATTACACTCATATAAACGACATTGCAATAAAAACTATCTGATGTAGTCACAAATTATAATACAATATAATTTGAATGAGGTAAAGTAAAACACCAATATGCAAAAATACTGTATATTGAAATGAAATGTAAAATATGTTGTCAATGTTTTTACAGAGCCATGTGATAGAAAAAAACATATTTAGTCATCTAATGAACCTTTTGATGGGTGTGTTTTTTTTTATATTCTCTAGTTACCAAACAAAAATAAATAATTATTTTATACTATAAATGTTTACATTGGGATGTTGTTGGCAATTCATCAATTTTATTATAATAAAAAATGTAAACATCATGCATGCTATATATCATATTTGCACGTAGGTTTCAGTGATATCTGATTATAAGATTTTTCATGGACATTTGCAGGGGGAACAATAATATCGCGTAGTAAACAAGTAAATCTGCGCATGCGCCTTCTCGCCTCATTAGCCTCATTAAAGGGCTTTAAAAGCATTTGGTGTGAACTTGCTTTATCTAATTTAGGAAATACTGTCACAAAGGCCATGTGAACTTTCCAAATCTTTATTTAAAAACAGCGTAAGAGTGTTATTAATATTAAGAAAATAAATAGGTAAAAAGAATCGATTAACTATGAACAGAATAATCCGTAACCACTCTCTAATCCCTGAGCATCATCACGTGATCATCTGACAGCTGTCTGTTCATCGTCTGAGTGCATTTTTATAACGTGATCAAGACAAAGCTCAATGTAATAGACGAGGTTATATCGGGGATAAAATACTGAGCCTGATCCAGATACATTTGTTGATCGTCATTAAGATTTCTTCTAGGCCTACTTGTTACCAATCTGCATTATGAGGGCTGACAAATTGAAATAATTAGGCTACAGCAATCACATTAATACGCAGCCGCCGGGATTATGATGCACGACAAATAATCATCAGAGTTAAAACTGACAACCACACAGAAATAACCGCAGTGCTAATAAGTATGAAATACACTAACAACGCGTTTGAGTAAACTTCAGGTGCTATTTAACTTTTTTCCTGTTGAATGCATGGTTTAAAAGCAGATGAGCTTCATGCCTTATAGAACACTAAAATAAATGCATTGCTGCTTTAATGAGTCCACTAGCCTTTTTTTTTAGATGAAAATGTGATTGACCTAAAAGTTTTGAACATAAACGTAAGAGTTGTGCGTGTGCGTTTGTGTGTTTTTTTTTCTATACAAATGTCCACATTAAAATGGATCTAAACACATTTTATTATTAAGAACTATTATAGAATAGCAATACTTGGTTTTGCAGCGCATGCGCGCTTTATAACACAAATTTATAATCCACAAATTCACGATCGCAGGCAATGCTTAAAAGTCAATTTGTACCTTTAAAGTTATCTTAAGCTTGGACGTTAACGCGTATTATTGAGTTGTGATTATTAGCCCTTTAGTATTAGTAATAGTACAACAGCCACACCTCACTAACAAGGCTGAAACTGCAAGAACTAAGCGTTTCAATTGCACGCAAAGGTTTTCCTGAAATAAACTTGACTTATTAACTGTTTTTCTTACTTTCATGATGTAGTCTGTATATCAGCTATTTCAGACTATAAATATCAGCTATAAGAACGGAAACCGCGCTCCTTCCTCTTTTTTAGTACCATCGTTTGTAACAAAAACTAATTGCCTAAGTAAGATAAGATTATACGAGGTGAAATCTACATGATCAAATACACTATACACTTCTTGAAGTGTGCCTTCCAACTGTAAAAGAACTAAACTACTGAACGTAAGCACCTATCTAGTCCATGCACTCACTTGGACTAAAAGAACAGAACATTTTCGAAACTTTGATTTGTTGTTTTCACAGAACTGGAAATGAATTAAACTGCCCGCTGAACATAAGCAGTGGCAATTTATATCACATCTCAACCATAATTAAGTCTACACTTTAGGGCAATATATATAGAAAGAAATATGGAACTGCTTTATTTTTTAGATAATTATGTAACATGCCAGAATTATTCTACACTAAGCTCTGAGCCAGTTAGCCATTCCAGCCGCTCAACTGTCCGGCTCAGTCTAGCAAAAAAGTTGACCTACTTACTGATTTCCTCTGTTTTACTTCGGCCCTGTCTATTATTTTCTTCCGCTATGTACGCATATTATTTCTGATACTAATGTTTAGGTTTTAAATTGAACTATGAATAGATCTTTAGAGTTATTACACCTCATTTTCTCTTTGTTTAGAAATTACAAAAAAATATCCAAGAGTTCCAATAAAACATAATAAAGTTATTTTTATAATGCACGGATTATTCATTAAACTGAATCCACCTATTTATTTATTTTTGTGTTAAAGATGTATTCTAAAATCCTTAATTTATTTGTTTTTTAATGTTATGTTTTGTTTGTTGAATGCTAATTAATGGCCAACCTCAACATGAACACGTGGAAATATAATATATTTTACACAATTTTTTTTCTTTATTATTATTTTTTCTTTTTTTGTTGCATTCTTTGGACACCTTGAACCACTGTACTAAACTAAGTCTAAAAAATAATGACACCCCCTCCTATTTTGGCATAGTGTAAAATACGGGAATCTGATTTGGGATGTGGCCCTAAGCTCCGCGTGAGCGCGCGCTGAGAAAGCAGGAAGGATGCTGAACAAAACTGGGAGAGATCCGGGATCTGTCTCTTCCACCCAAACACCACAACATCGCCTGCTTCCGAGATCAGCAGTCATTTTTCAAGTGAAGATATTTTTGCCTAAAAAGGTTCTTTTTTTAAATAAATTTATATTGGTTTGTTTGTTTGTTTGTTTAAGCAAGCATGCATGAGCAGAGACGTACCCTTTTCTCCATGCGCCACGGAAAGCCGCGCTCTTCTCGCGGAAGACAACACACACCGATCCGGCAGTCCGGGACAGAACACCAGTCACAATCACTAACAGATTTTTGAGAGGAGGAAAGAAAAAACAAGGAATGCACATCAAAATACAAGCATGCACTGCGAATTGTGCTACGACCAGTAGATGAAAGATGGAAGCGCAGTGAAGCGCGCGGGATGCTTCACTAAATCAGATCGGCCTGTAATCTACAAAAAACACAACTGCCAACACGTGTGTGTGTATGCAAAATGCACTAAATGTAATGAAGTTTTGAAGTGATGTATTCAGTCTCGATACGCAGGACTCTAATTATAACGTTGGCTTGCAACAAATCCTGAACCAGAGCAGAATTCTGAGTGTTTGTGAATTCCCATCTGCACTCACTGTACGCTACTGTACGTGTTCATTCGACCCTGTGGTGTAACCTAGAGATCGCAACAAACCTTAAGGCGCGAGGATCCCTCTCTCTCTCTCTCTCCCGCTCTCCCTCTCTCTGTCTGTCTTCCCGTCCCTCTAGCTCAAGCCGCGGTTACTCGGTGCTGCTTGGCGGG
This sequence comes from Clarias laeviceps, assembly GCA_030014305.1. NCBI lineage: Eukaryota > Metazoa > Chordata > Actinopteri > Siluriformes > Clariidae > Clarias > Clarias laeviceps. The sequence continues at coordinate 8,451,970 of JAQMYJ010000018.1, read as the reverse complement.
CTGGACAGACGCAAATCGCGGCGGTAGTGTGGCGGGCGATCTGCTCGGTGTATCACCACATCCATGGACCGAGACAACAAGCTGTAAATGGATACGCGTATGTGTGTGTGTGTGAGTTAGTGTGTGTGCGTATGTGAGGCGAGCACTGGGCCCGGTTTAAAAGCCGAATGGAGGCGGGAGCGATGCTGGAGATCGGGAGTCGTTTCGGGGGTCAAAACGCGGCGGGGTCTCTCGCGCCCCCCCTTCTTATCACACACACACGCTCGCGCATTACAAACGCAAGACCCCTGCGTTTTATCTTGAACGGCACGCTCTCGCGCGCACACAACCACCCCCCGTACCTCCCCCCCACCACCACCACCTCCGCCGCGCGCGCACACACTTTCTTTCAATCTCTCTCTCTCTCTCTCTCTCTCTCTCTCACACACACACACATTCAGCTTTTAAGTTTGTGAAATTATGAAATATTCATCCACACTTTAACACCTTCACATTTCTCGCATAAACATTAAAACTGTCACTCTGTTTTTTCTAATCTCATTAATACTTTGAGCTTTATAAGTTGTTAGGTTTTATCTAAATAAAAAAGGCTCGGAACTTTTGTTTGTAACCAGACCGGTCCATTTGTTATAACTGCAGCACTTTGTTATCCTCTGTTATGTGTCAGGGTCAGTGATGGGAACATATGGCCTCTCATTCACTTAGACATTTGCTGTAAAAAGAAACTCCTCCTTCCTTAATAGCGTTCGCAATTGTCTCCAAATAGCCATAAATGACGTTTGTGGTTTGTTTACATGCTTTGTTAGCTCGAGGGATATTTTAGCTCGACCTGTTCATGCACAGAGCACCGGTTTGTGTTTTACAATTTACAAGTTATTGCAATTCTTTCTACATAGCAATGTTTGGATTTTAGAATTTAGAAGTAATTCAACTAGTGTCTTAAATAGTTGAGTTATCTCAGATTAGGTTGATACATTTCTCACGTTTATTTTTTCCCCAGTTTATATCTGAAACCCTTGGGCAGCGTCGTAGCCAGCCCGAAGCTTGGCCTTGTGTTGTAAATTACCCCCTAACTAACGCAACAATTATTCAAAACGTTTCCTTTATTGGCCTCCCGCCGGTGAGCACCAGCAGGCAGTCGGAACTTCAATGAGCAGAAAGCGGCAGGCGCGCACAATCACACGCATTTTACACACCAGGGGGAACGTGAGCGACTGTCACGAACTGCTTCTCACTGCGCATGCGGCTCATGCTCACGCATGCGCAGTGAGGGCGGAACGAGATCAAGCGACCTGCTCCCCTTTAACTCCCCAGGAGGCGCCTTCCCGATGGAGATGATCATAGCTGAAAAAGCTTCTTTAACAGCCGAACAACGGCGACTTAACAAGGGCGTGAATGGAGCAACGCCCTTTGAATGTCCGGATTAACGACATTGTTTCCAAGTGCACCTAGTCCCTCCGGGTATTTTTTTATTTGCAAACGTTGAAGATATATTTTTGTGATAGTAGAAAACAAACCTATGTACACTGTGCTCAAGTGGCACATAGTTTAAACAGAGGCAGATGTCTGTTAGGATAATGTTTATGCAGTTGAATTGACCCAGTTTTAGTGTGTTTGTGTGTGTGTCTCCAGAGCTGAAGGTGGAGGCCACTAATGTGACTGAATAAACCCATTTAGGACGTGGGTGTGAAAGGGGGCTGAGAAATGGAGAATGCTTTTATTTTCATGAGTGTGAGAGATTTTTATGAGTTTGTCAGCCACTGTGAGAGTGCGAATGTTTGTTTTGGACACAGTGTTCAGTACTCACCCGTGTACCCCTGTCTGTCTGTCGGTTTACTGTTCAGTCAGCATTGTTTGTTTGTTTGTTTGTTTTGCTGACATCAGACTATGTTCAGAAGTACAGTAATAAAGGAGACAGTTGCAGAAAGATGACAACAATATATGTACTATGTGCTCAAATAGCTACAGAAGATAAAATCTATTAAGCCATTTTTGGATTTACAAACCTTCTTTATAAACCTTTTTATCTGTTTAGTTACTATGAGTCTTCTGTTAGGTTTAATGGGGGGGGGGGTAGGGGGGTTCAGAATTCCTCATGTTTCAGCTCCAACACCAAATCCTTCTAATCAGCCTTGCAGCTTAGCCAGATCAGTTGTGTTGGATTCTGACCAAATTTAAATATTAAGAAATGCTTATTATAGTGTATAGTACTGTATTTGTTCGATGTCGTAACAGGAAATGCATATATTTACAGAAGTGAGAAATGCAATGAGGAGTGGTGCTATATCTTTGAAATTATAAATACAAATAAAAATACATTTTGGAAAATATATCCGATCCCATTATGTCACCCGGATGAAGTGCTGTTTTGTGGGTTCTTCGTGTCCCAGCTTGGCTAACCTTGGCCACCCAGGCTTCTTGACACTGTTGACTCGGCTGTAAACTCTAATGGCTGCCATGACCCCCACATGCCCCAGCACACTGTAGGACATCAAAAGATGAGCAGGCCGCCCATGAACTGCTGCTGTGTTCAACAAAGAGCCAGGGTTAATACCGACTCAGAGAAGCAGAGTGCTTTTTTACGAGTGTCGTGCAGTACGCCTCTCTTAGTACGAATAAACGTTTTCTACTGAATTACTACCTATCTGAATGAATTATGTTTGGAGTTTTGATTCACTTCAACGGCATTTCAAGTGGCACCTTAACAATGAGTTTACAGTAATGACCACTTACCCTACAATATCCATGTTCATAGATTACATTTTACACTACTCACAATCCAGTTTAAGTAAACAATAAAATATGATAGAATGCGCTATTATAGGAAAATAACCAACAACAGGGTGCTAAGAGTCTTCTAGCCTTACACCATCCTGTTGTTAATTATTTTCCTAATAGTATATCATATCATGCCTGACTTATGTGAACTGCTCAGTGTTTCTTGATGGCACTCAAAATGATAACTCGCTAAGTTGATTATTTTCCAATACCAGTGCATTCCAATGGGGCTTATTCTTCTTATACTACAGCAATGTGCCAATTAATTTTCTGCATTCTTTAAAGAATTAGATGTCATACTGTTGAACATAGGTAATAGTTACTGTATATTTAATGTTGAACATGAAACAAGTGCCTTTGATATAAGTGATAACTTATTTTATAACAGATACGAACAGTGATATGGTTAATCTTGGGTAAAGCTTACATGAGTTTGACCCTCACCAATCATCTGCCTAATTTGCCTGTCTCACCCTCGCACGTTTTATCAACATTTTCATGCTTGAACAGTCTCATTGAATCTGAGCAAACTAGTGAGTGAAAGGTAATTAGTGACCCAAACCTAACTGAGCAACTGTAAGTTAACCTAGTGAGTGAAAGTCATTCTATTGTCAACGCTATAATTGTGCTGTTACTGATTGTCTCTGCTTGTGACATTCTAATTATTTCTACTTTCATGCCATAGCAAGCTGAAGCGACAAAGGGATGCCAATCAAGGTGCTTTTTAGATCATTAATCCACACACAACAATTCTCCCATCAGTTTGATAAGGGAGCTCGGCTGGTGTTTAAGCGACTTTTTATCACGTTGTTAACCTGGTACGACCATTGAGTACATTTTCATGTGTTCTTTTTATTTTCAAGACGTTAATGAGAACCAGTATGGTCATTATGCCTCACTTTAGTGAGCCGAGTCCTTGATATTTGCAGTATTTGATGATAAACATGCCTAAAAATTGTTTTAAAATTATCCCAGATGCTGTGGCGTCATTTCACAAACAGAAATATGTTTAACAGTTCCACATGCATATGACATTTCCTACTTAAAAATGGCAATCTGATGATGCATGCACAGCACCAGAGTGGGGTTGTGATGAGAAAACCATAGACAGATAAGGATCAGCATGTTTATCACCAGTATGTCAGCGGTAAGAAATGTTACGTTCAGATATTTAGCTTGCTGTTCCTGATTTCGATGAAAAAATTACAAATTATATCATGCCTGTAAATAGTTTTTTTTTTGCTTACTTTGCTTAAAGGAGTCATTTGAAAAGAATGGATCATTCACAATACACCCATGAGTTCCTGAAAGTGAGAATATTGCACGCCTTTGCTTAGTCTTGCATCATCTTATGCTTTAAACACTTTAAGAAATTTTTATTTTCTCGTCTTGCACACCTTATGTTTAGCTTTTCCTTTTTTTCATCTGGAAAGATTAGGACAGGCAAGGTTTCGTACACTGTCATATTCAAGTCGTTCTCTGTCTCTCCGTATCTGCTTCCATCCTTCCCTCTTCCTCCATCCCTCTCTCACTGCCTCCCTCGGCTGGTCCCCTTACAGATGGAGATTAACTTGGAGCCTGAGCCCCATCCGTTTTCCTGACTGTTTGTTATTAAGGAGATGGATGGCAGCGCGCAGTGCCAGGCCGACGCAGCCACAATTACACCAGGCCTTGTGATAGATAGAGGGAGGGAAAGAGAGAGAGAGAGAGAGAGAGAGAGGGAGTGAGGGAGGAGATGGTGAGGGGGAGACAGCGAGAGGTGCATCTATCACACTCCTTAATCTACCTGTCACTCTGGGCACATGGCAGAGAAAAAGAAGAAGGCTGAGAGGAGAGAGCAGAGAAAGGGGGTATGAGAAACAGACAGAATTGTAATGTGGTTTAAAAAAAAGGGTGTTAAAGTAGTTTTCCTGGTAGTTCACCGCAATGTGTGTTACTGCTAAACAACTTAAAAGTTATTAGTCTGTTAATTAATACATGCTTGTAATTGTGTATATAGGATATAGTATTTAACTTAATAATAATTCATTAATAATTAGTAATCTTAATAGGGCTACTTAAAGGTAATTTATACATGTCATTACTGTTGCATGTCACATGGCATAGCAAAAAACTTTAAACAATAAAATGATAAGTCTACCTTGAAGCATATTAAATCTGTTTTCTTTGAAGTATATTTGATGTACTTAGCAATTTGTTAGTTGGTGCTGTATTTTTTATTGCTACTGCAGTTTTTCTAGCATTTAATTTGAGTAGAAATGCCAACAATTTTGTTAGCTCCTGAAAACAACAAAAAAACCACAAGCTTTTTTTCTCGGTCACTATTTTCCATTAACAATTAATGTCATATAATTTGACCAAAAGTTTGCAGACACCTGACATATTTTGCTTTTTGAAAATCCACTTCCAGATGTAGTCTCCTCTTATAATAACCTCCAATCCACTGGGAAGGCTTTTACTACATTTTGGAGCATGGTGGTGGGGATTTCTGCTCATTCAGCTAGAAGAGCATTAGTGAGGTCAGGTGCTGATGTGGGGTAAAGAGGCCTGGGGCGCAGTCAGCGTTCCAGTTCATCCCAGGGGTGTTCAGTTGGGTTGAGGTCAGGGATCTGTGCAGGCCATTTGAGTTCTTCCATACCATGTCATAATGGAGCTCACATTGTGCATGAGGCATTGTCAGGCTGAAACAAGTTTGGGCCTCTTAGCTCTGGAGAGGAAAATTGTAATGTAACTCATTGTAACTCATTCACTCATCATCTATACCACTTTATCCTGTGTATAGAATTGCAGGGGGGCCTGGTGCCTATCCTAGGAGACTTAGGGCACGAGGCGGGGTGCACCCTGGACAGGGTGCCAATACATTGCGGGGCACACACACATATACACACATTCATTCACACACTACGGGCAATTTGGAAATGCATGCACTAATCTGCATGTCTTTGGACTGGAGAAGGAAATCGAAGTACCCAGAGGAAATACACCAAGCAGGCAGAGAACATGCAAACTTCATGCACACAGAGTCAGGAATCGAACCCGGAACCCTGGAGGTGCAAGGCAACAGTGCTAACCACTAAACCACTGTGCCGACCTGCAGTATACATAGAAATCCTATACAATTGTGTGCTTCCAACTTTTGGTAGTGGGAACATTTTGATCAAGAATTACTCTTAAATATTCTGGTGAGGATCCCACAAAAACATTTGGCACTATAGTTTTTTTAAAATGAGAAATTCAATGTAGAAGTAGTAGAGATATTAACATTTTGACAATATTCGCATGCAAGGTCAAGCTTAAACGCTTTAATCAAAGTGTAAAATTGAGGAGGTGAGAGAGCTGGCTGGACTAAAGGAGTAATGTGTTGCTGCACTATGATGAAACAAGGGCTAAATCCCACTGGCAATACAATAAGCAGGTAGACGAATGGCATTATGGGAAATGTAACCATTATCCAAAGTGAAAATCGACCAAGAAGTTCAACTTCAAGGAGGCAATGAAAGCCCTTCATGAAATTAATAAATTAGAGTAAATGTAGCTTGCCAAACTAACCATACTTACAATGTTTGATATAGATATAGACATCATAGAAAGTCTTTTGAAATAGAAAACTAGTATATACAGTAACCATTAAGTATATAAGTACTATACATGTACAGTACCAGTCAAGTTTGCACACACACCATCTAATTTATTATTCGTTTGTTTTGTGATAAATTTTTTACATTGTAGAACAATCCTGGAGATTTCCAAACTATGAAATAACACATATGAAATTAGGTAACCAGTCAGTCAGTTGTTATTTTAAGACAAGAAGGTCAACTGTTCTGGAATAGTTCTTGCTAGAACGGTATTGTCAATTGCATTTGCAAAACCCATCAAGCACAATGATGAAACCGGCTCTCATGAAGACCATCCCAGGAAAGCAAGACCAAAACTTACCTCTGATGTAGAGGAAAAGTCATTTAGAGTCACCAGCCTCAAAAATAAAGGCTTTACAAGTATAGATATATAAGTATATTATCATAAGTAGCATTTAAAAAGCAGATTATTGCATATTTTGGATGCCATCAGCATTGTTTTATAATATAGAAAGAAATAAAGAGCAGGACAGACCATAGAATTAGAAGGTGTGGTAGTGGTAGTGTACTTACAAGTACTGTGTATAGCATACGTTAAGTAGCTTTGATCATCATTTTAACCATGTACAGCCAGTACAGTACACAATGAAGCAAAACAACATTCCCTTAGGACCATGGTGCTATAGAAACCAACGCAAAAATACGTGAGACATTACAGAACACTACATGACGCACAAATTGTACAATTACTACTAAAAACAGTGCAAGCACCTACAGTACTATAAGAGCAAGTGATGACCATAGTAATTGCTGTCGTTACAGCATGCTAGGTGGGGATGTGGCTTCACACTTGGGCTAAATATTCGACTTTCCCTTTAAAGTCCTCCATGGCATTTACCTCCCAGGCACATTTGAGTCAAACCAGCCCAGCAAGAGCACGACACGAACTCTGTCTGACCCAGTCACCTCATCACTGGACAGGTTGTCGACATGAAGTTGTTGTCTCAACAGTATTTCTAATATTATTGTGGGTTAATTATCTCTTTGAGCTTTGAGGTGATGTTTCATGTTTGCCGCAGCTGCGGATTGGAAGCTTTCACACTTTCTAAGCACGGGTGCCCCGTGTCTACATTAAGATGTGGGATCGAAACGTGTTTGGAGAGGAAATACTGTCACGAAATACACACAATCTACAATGGATACTTACGTAAAAAAATTAGTGACGTAATAAGTGAAAGCATGGGTTATTATCTTATGCGCATTGCATTGTGGTACAGTTTTAGAGCAATGTTGTGAAAGAAAGTAATCCCAGGTTCTCCCTTCTCCTCCTCTCGCACCCCTCCTTCTCTTTTGCTGTCCAAAAGAGTGAGGGATGGGATGAGGAGGGATTAATGCTCTTCCGCTGGCCATGGGGATGATAGATGGACAGATGTGGGGAAGGACAGAAGGAGGGGAGGAGTAAGGAGCAGGGCAAAGGAGAAACGCTAAGTCAAGTGGTTCATAAATCTGACTCAAGGTCTGGTTTGCATCACACGTACACTGAGTTTTGGCGAGGTGTTATAATCAGCAAGTGGATTATTGTAAACTGCAGTAACAGAGAGTTTTTTTTTCTCTCTTTTGCAGCAATGGGAGCTAAGAGTAGTTTGTGTGCAAAATTGTTGGATATGCAAACAGTATAAATGCTGAAACACCTGACATGACCTGTCCCTGAGAGAGCATCAAGTAGCATCATGTATATGAATTTAATAATATACATATTTACTTAAAAACATGCACAGCCGATCATTACAACATTACTTTGCATACAAATCCAATCATAAAAAAACATGTCTGATTTAATTAACAGATCATGTTTTTGTAATATCACAGTTTAATGAGCCGCGCCATCTGAATCTCATAAGCCAATTAATTCTACAGCCTAGTATTTAACTTAAAGTTAGCATGGATACATTTGTACCTGTCTTTTAAATATATGAAGCTTCATATGCATCATTTTGTTCATTTATATTTGTTTGCAAGTGTGTGTTTGTGTGTGTGTTTTTAATCAGCATCTGGAGTCATCTGTAAGTGCTGTTGTCTGCAGCCTGGTGAGGATCAGATAAAATGCACCCCCAACCACACACACACACACACCAACCCACACACTGGCCCATTCCATCCCTCCTCTATCCATTTGTCATGGGGCAGCTGTCAGGCTGCTGTGATTGGTTGTTGTGGGAGACAGATCGCCGATAGGCTCTGATTAATAGTCGTAGCTCTAGCTCTTGCTCATTGATCAAGGGAATGAGCGAGAGAGAGCGAGAGAGAGATGGGGAGTGGGAGGAAGAGTGAAATAAGTGAGAAGCACAGTATTTTCAAGCTTCCAGACTCAGCTGATGATCAGATTGTGATGATGAGATAAAATTCTATGTTGTGTAGGTTTGTTAAGGCTTTTCTCTGGGATTCTTTAAAGCATCTCACTCAGCTGTTGAACAAGGCTGCAAAATATTCAATTCATACAACTCATACAGGTTTATTATGCATGTTGCATGTACAGTAGCAGTGGTCTGAGTTAAACAGATAAATTCATTGGCCAATCCATTTTTTTCATACATATCACTCATTGTCTATACCGCTTTATCCTGTATTCAGGGTCACGGGGGGCCTGAAGCCTATCCCAGGAGACTTAGGGCACACCAGTCCATCGCAGGGCACACACATATACACACACTACGGGCAATTTGGGAATGGCATTTAGCCTAATCTGCATGTCTTTGGACTGTGGGGGGAAACTAGAGTACCCAGAGGAAACCCACCAAGAACAGGGAGAATGCAAACTCCATGCCCACAGAGGCGTGAATCAAACCTGGCCGGGAATCTAACCTGGATCCTGGAGGTGCAATGCGACAGTGTTAACCACTAAGCCACCGTGCCGCCTTCATACATATCACTTTATTGATTTAGCGTTCAGACATTCAAAAGTAATTTGTGTGCGAAAAAGTCCCGAAAAATTATAAAAGTATTATAAATAGATGTGAATTGTGTTAAAACTTTAAAATATAATAATAATAATAATAATAATAATAATAATAATCATCGTCATCATCGACCAAAAAGTATAAATGTTTTTTAACATACACACAAATTCAGCCATTATGGAAAAATTAAGCATCATACAATTCATTTATATTTCACATATGGTCATGTGACTAATATATGATCACCTTAAAAAAAAAAAAAGAAACATGTCATACTTTAGTTTGGCACAAATCATTTAAGAAAATCAGAGATATAAAAATAAAAAATTTACTAATTCTAATTTTATTTGTCACATACACAGTCATACACAGTACGATATGCAGTGAAATGCTTATACGACCACCCATGACCTTAAAAATTTAAAAACAATTAACAAGAAATAAATAGTGGAATAAAATAAGAGTAAAATAAGAGTAAAATGAGAGTAAGATTAGCTGAAACATAAAAAAATAGAACAAAATATAAAAAAAATAAAAAAATATATAAGAAATATAAAAACTTATCTGTACAAAAGACAAAATAGCAAATTTAAATGGAAACCACATGTACTAAATGTGGAAAATATTGTTTTATTTATTTCACACACACAGCTTGCATAAAAATAAAAACACTTGCTCTACATGCAGAAATGCATTACATGGGGAAAAGAAATGGGTGAAACAACCTGTGAAGTGTCTATAAACCACAATAATAAATTTCACATACTGTGTTGCCATCATGTGCCATAATATTTCATTACATCACATCCTTTTCTTTCATATTAAAAATATCAATAAGGAGTCCTTGCACAGACATTATGAACAGATATTATGAAGAATGATATATAAATATTAAACTGCATTTGGAATACAACTGATGGAATTGTTAGCCATTCTTCTTAAGGTTTGTAATTAAAGGTGCACCATTTCCCGTTTTTACGTCTTTTAATGTAGGCGCACCATTTAAAAAAATATTAGCGAGGATGGCCTCATCTGTAAGGATAACAGTGTCGCTGCCTTTAATAAAATACATTTAATGACATTAAAAGTATAATCTCAGGCTTCTAAATATGTTCACACTTCTTTTGTAGTGTGTAGGTTAATCCACCTGCAAAACAATACTGGAACCAGAACATTTACAAAGGAGAACTAGAGGTTACAATCATTATTATCATTTGCAAAAAATTATAAAAGTAAACAATACCATGCAAGCCGTACATTAAAAATGCAGATGTGTTGTGTGCATATTTTTTATGTCAGTAAATTATTCTAAATAATTACAGTAAACTAGTAAAAGTGCATATTTTTACATCAATAAGCTATTTCAACTCAACTGTTACTGACACTCAGAACCCGAGGCCGAAGTTGTTTTGAGATCTGACATTTACTCAACATGTGTTTTTAAATATGTGGGAGCAAAATATCTGAAGAGATTAACCCAACTTTTTCTATTCTTTTTAAGAAATTCAAGATAAAACAGCATTTTCTATTTATTTGTTAGAATGAACCCTTTGGATATGAACAGCACTTTGTCAAATATACTGGCTAACAAACATACAGTACCTTCATAATTTGAAGTATTCAGTACATTGAGTACATGTAGATTCAGTACAGCCTGACTGAACTCATTTAATATATAGAAGGAGTCTTGATGTTACTGCTCTGGGCTGAAATGGATGAGGTTGTTGCACCTAAGCATACAAGGATGCACTGCATATTCTGCTAATTAAGAGTCAATGCTATACACTTTTACCACAGTGCCTGGTGTGTAAAAAGAAAATACTTTAGCATAGTTTTTGCGGAAAGGTCTGAGGAACTCTAAACTCAGCATCTATTTTGGAGCAGAATTATTCTTTTCAGTACTTTGTTTGTTTGACAGTAAGTTGCTTGGCCTGCTTGTGTGCATAAATAGTCTTATAAGAATAAATAGAAAAATTATTTAAAAAAAAAAGGTTTTCTTTACAAAAAAAAAAAAGATTTTACAGATCCATTATCCTGTCATTCTTCTTATGCTTATTCTGTTTATTTATTTAAATTTTAAAAAATCTCTGCTTCATAGTGTATAGTATGGGCTAAAATAGTATACAGGATACAATGTAAATATTTTCTAAGCTTTAAAAAAAATCCTTTGTTGAAACTCAGACATCCAGTTTTAAAATAGGATTTTTTTTTAAAGCTTTTTTATACATTTCTTAGGTTCATTAAATAAATGTAAGGTATACACATTTACCTGGTCTTTTCCCACTTTGAGAAAATGAAATAAAATGTCATCATTATCGTTGTTGTAAAATACATGAATTTAAATAACTGAAAGTATTGTTTGAATATGTATGAAAAATATATTATTGTATGAAAATATAATATTGAATGTCCTGACATCTGTAAAGTCAGAGTCTCTCATTAAATCTTACAGCTATCCTACTGTATGGTATAACTCAAGCTTGAGGTGTCAGATGTGGATAACTGTTACAAGATGTCTTCACAACTTCAGACCTTTGATGATTGGTACTGGTAGGTGGCATGATCTGATAAGGTTAGTAGATAGGGCTGGGCTAGGAGATAAATGGATCATGGTTATCCCAGTGACCTCATAACCCCTGACATCATAACATGCAGGGAAGTAAATAACAGATTGTTTAAATAGATGAATTTAAAAAGTGATTTGTAGTAGGTTTATGCTTGTAGGCATGTTATTTATAGCATATATACATATATGGATTCATACTGTACATACATATGTATATTTGCTTATAAGCACGTTGTAAATGTTTTATGAAGTCCTAATGCTTTATCGATGGACGTGCATGCACGAGAGAGAGAGAGATTGAGAGATTTTTTTTTTTTGAAAGACAGTGAGAGAGTGTATGCAAGTTAGTTTGTGTATGTGTGTGTGTGTATGTGTATGGACCCTGGGTGCTCTCTCTCTGTGGGGGGGTCAGTGATGGGAGGTCATGACCTGGTCGACCCTGGGGGAGTGGAGATCATCAATCAGCAAGAGGCAGGACTGAGCAGCAGGAGCAGTACACACCCCCTGTCCCCCAAACCACCCCCAGCCACACACACACACACACACACACATACACACACACACTCGGACCAACCCCCTCCCTCCCACAGCCAAACAGATGGCCATGGGGCAACTGGCTGTTCCTCACCTTACACTCGCTCAGTCACAAATAGATTTTGCAGATTCTGCTAACATTGATTTTCTGTTTCTGATCGTGTGCGTGTAGTATTTCATACGGTCCAATTTGTATCCACTTTGCATGAATCCATTAGCTAAATCCTGCTTACTGAATGCCACGGTATAGAGATATCACAGTGAAATCCCTTGTGCATAGTAACATTATGCAAAATTGACCTATACGCAGAAGATGACATAAAGTTTGTACCACAGATTTGACCTTGAAGAGCTTTGACATATGAACACATAAACGGCTCATGCAAATTAAAACCATTTTAGCTAAGTGACTCAATTTTATAAGGACTGACACAGTGGTGTGGGTAAATTGTAGTAAAAAACATGGAGGGAAAATGTGGTAATGACATTTTCTATTCTTTGCAAGGGTCAAATGTGAAACTTTAAAAAAATTTAATGTGTTTTTTTAATAGACAAAAAAATTATAAATATTTTATATTCTGTAATTCTGCTGTAACATTTCTAACTATAGTTTGTACTTGGAAAAAGATACATAAAATGCACAATTACTATTCAGATAATGGCTCTTATTAAAAATGTCACAACATGTTTTGTTATTTTTAAATGTTCTGATTTAAAAACAATTAAGAGTTACTATTAGTTTAAAACATGCTGGAATGCTAAAAAAAAATTAAACATTGCACTAGCATGTAAAAAAATTTATGACCAGATAGTAAAAGTATATGTCTAAATGCACAATTAACTATTCAACAGTTATCTGGTTTGTTTACAGATGGCAGGTTGGTTGATGTTTACTGTTTATTTCAGTGAATAAATTCTTAAAAATAAAAGAAATAGACAAATCCATTAATCACACCACACTATATATACTTTATTGCTTATTTGATTCATAAAGCATGATGGAATAATGTTACATTCTTATGCATGTTAGAATCTTCACTCATTATGACATTACATAAATTTTACTATACATTAGTAGTGACATCACTCAAGAACTAATACTAATAGCCTTTTATTATTACACACAAAACCCAGAAAAACCTCACAAGCTTGGAAGATCTTTCTCAGTAAGAGCCGATTGATATAACTGACATACAAACCACACACATTTAGTAACTATCTATCCGGACACATAGTTGGACACACAATCATATCACACATGCAGCCGGATAAGATAATTTGACAGAAGGCAGAAGAGAAGGTTCACGGTGAAGCAAAGTGGTTCAGTCAGGTGATCATGTTTCAAGCGTGCGGATTGGTCAGAGCGTGTGCAGTCATGCTGCACTCTTCAGCCACATGACAACATGCCTTTCAATTTCCTGCACAAAGAGGAAAAATGTGAGAAGTGTGTGTTTGTGGTTTTTTGTGTGGATGTGTGGAAAGATGAAGATAGAGAGAGTGAGAGAGAGAGAGAGAAAGAGAGAGTGTGTGTATGTGTGTGTGTGTGTGTGGGGCGGGGGAGTGTTACGTGAGGGTGGCTTTTCACCCAAAGTATTACCGTAATCAATCTTTGTTCTCACACATGCCACTACTGTTTCCCCACAGAATCTATTTCAGTTTTTGTGCTTCCATCATTCTCTCTCTCTCTCTCTCTCTCTCTCTCTCTATCACTTACCTTCCTGGCCTGGCGCAATGAGGGCTTGTCCCTGGAGTGTGCAGGGTTCATATCTGCGCAGTGAGCAGCTCCGTGAATCACGATGGCTCTGCCCTCATCCACCCCGGTCCCATTATGCACAATACTTAGCTCCATCCATGGGTCAATGTCACCTAAGGTGGTGAAAAACCCTACTTAATCACTATATATATATATATTACAGTTTTTAATTTATTAATAATGAATATGATACTTTTAATCCATTTCAGGGCAAGGGTTATCATGTATAGCACCTGTTATCCCTTATGTTATAACATCTATAAGGAGTCATTATTTCTTTATCCTTTGGTCTGTACAATTAACCGTACAATTAAACAACACCATCTGGCCAATCAGATTTTAAAAATGAACAGAGCTGTGATATAACAAAACTAAATCTCTTACCTGTATTTTAACATTTTGCTATGAACTATTAATGAATAACACATTTATGGAAATCCTTATAACGGCTGTGTGTACATTAGTCATAAAGCTAATGTGAAAAAATCTTCCTTTTTCATATTTACAAATGTCATTGATTTTTTTACTGTATCATTTATATATTTATTATGCATATATTAAAAATGTCCCAATTATTATTATTATTATTATTATTATTATTATTATACATACTCTTTATTGAATGTGCAAGGTACAAATTACAAAGGTATAGCCATTGTTCAAGGTACAAATTTTCCCCAGTCTGGGACTCATTTTAAAATATGTCCAATGGAACCTCAGAAAAGATTGTATATTAGTTTATTTTTTTAACATAATCTATCTCAAATGTGTAGATGAATATTCTAGATATTTATCGGGGCCATGGATGCATTTTATTGCATTTTCCACAGACAAAAAAAAATATTACTCCCATTGTAACATTATTTAGATGTTACTTGTTTTTGAGTCCTTGAGGTTTGAATTCAATTCAATTCAATAAAGCAGTTAAGCAGTACAATAGCTAAAAAGTTTTATATGCTGGTTTGTGATTTCCACCAGTGTAGCAAAGATCAAACACAAACAAACAGATAAATAAATAAATCACAGGCCCCCTGCCTATGCTTGAGGAACCCCTGTGGGCCCACAGACCCCATTTTTTAGAACCAGTGCCCTAGGGAACCTTTTGTAGGGCTCCTCTTTTTATCATTTACCCTTTCCCATTACAAATACTCTTTATGTTCTTTGTCATGGGAAATGATTCTCTTTTTCATCCAAAAATTCTTTGATGTTCATTGGCATCTTTCAAAAGAAGGTTTAATTTTTTTGTTGCACCACTATCTATGTATTACATAATAATCAGCACATTTTTCCATTGTTCCTGTGTTCCTGTGATATTTCACTATTACCATTGATGTAGAGCACACGCTGGGTTTTGGCTTGATGTCCCCCGTAGTACTGGTTGGTGAAGGCGATGTTCATGGGGAGTGTGTCTTCAGGAATCTCAAACAGCTGCAGGCAGAGCTGAGTGTGGTCCTTTAGCGTCACAGTGGGCACGAATGGGCAGCTAGCATCGTCACAGGTCTGATCTGCATACATTATCACCGGTTCATGCACATACAATACATGCAGAAAAAACTTTTAACAGTCAATTAATAGAAAAAAGGCCCAACATGCAGTATGTTATTAAAGCATGCCATCGGTAGTGGTTGCAAAAAAAAAAAAAAAAACATGTAACTATTTATATTGAAGACTGATTTAATAATCATTGGAGGCATAAGGTATATACGAATATTCATTTAGTGCACTATGTTTCAATGCCAGCTCATCAGGACTCTGCCAAGATTTCATCTACAAATGAAACATGAACAACAATGACAATAAATTTAAAAAGGACACATTATTACACAGTCAGCCAAAAAATTTATACACACTTCAGGAAAAGAAAAATAGTATGATGCATATTATATTAATATAATATTGATAATATTATCTTATATATTAATAAATAACATATAGTAATAAATTAAGTATTCAAATATTTATACAAGCTTATACAAGAAATTTTCTTTGGTTGTGGCAAAGTAGTTACTCTGTTTCAGAAGAGTCAGATGATTGTCCTGCATTGAAGCAAAAAACAGCTATGGAGATTGCTAAAACTGTTCAGACAAGAACTGTAAAACTCATGAAAACCTGGAAGGATAATGAATAGTGTGAGCCTTCATCTTGAAAAAGGGAAATATGGTTGGAAAAACCTACTGAATGAGCATGATAGGAGATCACGTAAACAAAACTCAAGGATATGTTTAATAATGAAAGCAACTGTTCACACAATGCTAAGAGAAGTCAAGGGATTGGGATTAAACAGCTGTGTAGCCTTAAGAAACCACTTCTCATTGAGGCTAAAAATAAAATAAAAAAGGCTTCAGTTTGATAGGGAGCATAAAGAATGGGCTGTGGAACTTTGGGAAAAGGTCTGGGCTGATTAGTCCAAATTTACCCAGTTCCAGATTGATAAGCGCATCAGGATAAGAAGAGATGCAGATGAAGTGATGCACCCATCATGCCTAGTGCCTACCATACAAGCATGTACGGGCAGTGTTATGATGTGGGATTGCTTCTGTTGGTCAGGTCTAGGCTCAGCAACATCATATGCCCATATGTAGTCAGCTGACTATCTGAATATATGGAATGACCAGGTTTTTCCATCAATGGATTTTTTCTTCCCTGATGGCACAGGCATATTCCAAGATGACAATGCTTGGATTCATCGAGCTCAAATTGTGAAAGAGGTTGAGGTTGCATGAGACATCATTTTCACATGTGGATTTGCCTCCACATAATACAGAGCTTAACCCCATTGAGAATCTTTGGGATGTGTTGGAGAAAACTTCACATAGCTGTCCAACTTTTATATCATCAACACAAGATCTTGGAGAGAATTTAATGCAACTCTGGACTGAAATAAATATTTTGACATTTGTATTATCCAAACTATGCCACAGCTATATTTAACATAAAAGACACTCTAACAAAATATTGTGTGTGGGTCTTTGCTTGGTTGGGCAGTATACTGTATATACACAAAGCTGAAAGAGGCCCCAGCCTTTAGAGAATACCGTTTCCATGAAGGGGTCTACTTGGTTAAGGACAATGTTTAGGTAGGTAGTACGTACATATCAAAGTAACTTTTACATGAATGGCAGGACCCAACATGTCAGAGCAGAACATAACCCACAGCAACACATTGTCTCCGCCAGCTTGCCATCTTCCAACAGTGCATCCTATGCATCCATAGTGGTACCATCTCTTGCCCAGGTAAGATGCTCCACACGCACCCGGCAATTAACATGATGTACAGGGTGGGCCATTTATATGGATACACCTCAATAAAATGGGAATGGTTGGTGATATTAACTTCCTGTTTGTGGCACATTAGT
>JAQMYJ010000018.1:8406439-8434081 GCA_030014305.1 Clarias laeviceps | reverse complement strand
AAACAGGAAGTTAATATCACCAACCATTCCCATTTTATTAAGGTGTATCCATATAAATGGCCCACCCTGTATAAGAAAACATGATTCATCAGTTCAAGCCATGTTTCATTTCTTTTCTTTTCTTTTTTTTGAAGTTGAAAAAAATGGGCAAGCATAAGGACTTGAGTGACTTTGACAAGAGCCAAACTATGATGACTCGAGGAATGGGTTAGAGCAATGCCAAAACTGCAGATCTTGTGGCTCTTCCTGGTCTGCAGTGGTTAGGACATACCAAAAGTGATACAAAGAAGGAAAACCAGTGAACTGGTGACAGGGTCATGGGTGGCCAAGGCTTACTGAGGTACATGGGGAGTGGAGGTTGGCCCGTGTAGTCTGATCCAATAGAAGCGGTAATGTTGCTCAAAATGATGAAAAGGTTAATGCTGGTTATGATAGAAAGGTGTCAGAACATGCAGTGCATCACTGTTATGGTCAGTCATTATTAGGCAGGTGGTCATAATATTATGGCTGATTGGTGTATATACATACAGTACATATGTACAGTGTTGGCAAAATTCATAGAAATTTTTGAAAATGAACACTTTTTATTTCTGTTTCATATGAGAAATTTTGTTCTATATGAGAAACACGTTCTAACAGTGAGTTTCTTACAACTACGATTTTGTCAATGACACTTTCAACTCGCTCAGGCATGCAATGAAAACGTTGTTGCAAAATTCAGATATACTAGCACTGCATGCCCAAGGTGAAACGAGCTCCTCAATCAAGTGCTGCTTG
Organism: Clarias laeviceps; assembly: GCA_030014305.1. NCBI lineage: Eukaryota > Metazoa > Chordata > Actinopteri > Siluriformes > Clariidae > Clarias > Clarias laeviceps. The sequence continues at coordinate 8,433,304 of JAQMYJ010000018.1, read as the reverse complement.
TTTGTTGCGGTCTCTTTTTTTCCAACTGCAACTTCAGAATTGTTTACTCCCATAAGTTTTCTATCGGATTTATGTCCGAGCTGTTGCCAGGCCATAGTAACACTTCAATGCCATGAGCCTTAAGGAACCGTGTCACTTCTCGACCTTTATAACACGGGGCTCCATCATCAATGAAAATAAAATCTCTTCCTGTTATTCCTTTTTTCTCTATCCAGTCACGCAGCTGTGGAAGCAGACATTGCTCAAGTATAGATTTGTACTGCTGCTGATCCATATTACCCTTAACCATGTAAAGGCGCTCATGATGCTACATATCATCACTTGAGTTGAGTGTTTGATGTGCTAAACTATGCAGTATTGCACTTATCTCCTCACAGACTATCGTTTGACATGTTGATCAAGGCAAGAAGTCTCTTTCAGAAGGTTTGTGAGCTTATAATACCCTGCAAACTGTCTGCTTGATACCTTGCAATTCTTTTTGCATTATCTGACCAAAACTGCATCATTCCAAGCAGCTGGTTGGTGTTCGGTTCTGAGGCCACTTTTGCCAAATCGATTGGGCGACAAACCTTCATCTGCTTTCTGTTTCTTCTGAATTCGACTGACAGACGTCATACTAACTCCAACCTTCTTGGAAATTCCAGACCCATTTCAGACAAATCTTAATTTTGGTATGCTTTTGGGGTATTAGATCACACTCTTTAACCCATTATTACCACAATAATATTTGTGTACATGCTAATCATCAATGATGCCATATTAGCATAAAGTATGTATAAAAGTAACAAAAATTACTTTTAAAAAAGTACAATCCCAGTAAACCATAACAAACAAACAGTAACTGATTGAGTATGTCTGAACGTTGCAGGGAACGTGTTCATTCTATGCCTAAACAAGTTCAATCTTGTCAAGTCAATACAGCCTGCTGCGTATGCTGTGTAGTAATCACAAGAGTTCAAGGTTGTTGATCCAGCCTCCAAATTCCCCAGATCTCAATCCGACCGAGCAACCATGGAAAGCATCGGGCAACATGGAGGCCCCAACCCCACCCCACAACCCTCAGCACCTAAAGGATCCACCACTAATGTCCCAGTGTCAATCACCACAGCACACCTCAAGAGGTTTTGTGCAGTCGTGCCCTGAGGATCCACATCTGCCCAGGTGGCACAATGAGAACACAATATTTGGGCTTTTTTTATGTTGCGTTGTAATATTATGGCTGATTGATGTATATTTATGTAGAAAAAATATATATTTTTGCTGGGTTTTTCGAGCAACCAAGAATATAACAACTTCCATATCTTCCATGTCGAATTATTGTTCATTTCCAGTAATTTCACACGCATGTGTTTTCCTCATCATTAGCTACTTTCTTTCTTTCTGCATGTCTCGTACACTTCTGTTCAAAGGCCGATCAGAAAATCTACTTGATCTACTGATGAGAATGTGGACTTTTGTATTATAACTCTCTAACATCTACACAACACCTTTAGGAAGACTACCATAATTCTACTGATTTCTAAATTCTAACTGGTCAGAAGGAATTGATTACTTGTCAGCAATTCAGTCAGTGCTACAAGTTTCAGAACGCTTTATCTTTCCACATTAAATCTGTGATCAGTTTGATTTGATAAGTTTTCTGTGAGGAGAAAATGTATTTAGCATTTTTTTTTCTAAGGACTCTCCACTGAACCAGTCACAGCAGGAACTTTGAGTTTTGAATTTTCAGACACGTAAGACTCTTCAGCATGGGCAACTTTGCACTTTCATTGTAGCATGTCGAGCTGCTTTAAGGCTCTAAAGAAATATAAAGAGACTGTTTTTTTTGTGTATATACCTGCCACAACATAAGTTAACCAGGAACCAGGCTGTTTTGCTAATGGTCCACAAAATTTGCTAAAACTCCAGACATATAAAATTAATGGTAAGATTCGTTCTTTAATCAATTAAAAGACATGCTGTTATATGTGCTGTTTTTGGAACATATTCTACATTGTGTTCAATGGCATCACAACGCATAGTTGTTGATTATTTTCCAATAATAGCATGCTTCATTATCTTTTATTCCTCACTTGTTTCTTACAATCACATCGCATTAAACAAAAGGCACAACAGTGTATTACATGCAGTCCCTGGATCAGCACTGAGTTTAATGTCTGTGTGTGCTTATGTGAGTGTGTGTGTCATACAGAAGCCGAACTCTGTGCAGGTCTGGTAGTACCACTGTCTGTACCCGAAGCTGCCCCTGGTGCTTTCATTCAGATTCAGCATGGTGTGTTGGTGAGAGATATCCAGACAACGCTCCTTTGACATAGCACGATACATCTAATAAATAATGTAACAAAAAAAAAAGAAGAAGAAAAGCATTGAGCATGTATAACACTGTAAATACATTTCTGAACATAACATTGGCATTAACAAAAGAAAAAAACATATACATTAAAAAGTTTACTAATGTACAACAACTCAGCTGCAAGTAATACACAAGGATTTAGAATTCAGCAGTGCCATCTTCTGTTCAGATCTTCACCTCTGTCCATTTTCAGGGACTCCCTGTAGTTTTCACTGCTTATTTAGAGAAGTCATTTATTACATTGCTTACACTAATGAATTATTCCCATTAGTGACTGAAAATTAATACAGAATTGTGCCAGACCTAACAAACTCTTAATTACAGATCTAATTCATTGCCGCTTGTCTCAATTAATTACACCAAATATGCCACTGTGGAAAACAGTGTTGCATAACTAAAAAGTCAAGAGCATAATTTTCTTCTATCAACATTATTGATTAGCCTATCAAATTTCAAAACCCCAGAAAATAACATGAAATAGTATGTGGAAAAAAATAATATACCCGAACTCTTTTGTAGAAAACATGATAAATGTGATTTAAGTTATTGTAGATCAATTAATTAATTAATTAATTTATTTATTTATTTAAAGCATGCATGGTTTACCTCTGCCCATCATTAAATAGTATTTTTAAAGCAGTTAATAAATAATTAAATATTTTGAATAATGATGAAATAAATGAGATGAATTTGTAATGCATCTTTGTGGTAAACCCAGGTAATCAGGACATGACATGATTCAAGACCATCACTGATGATTAGTTTTTTCAAGAAATTAACAGGAGAAAAAAAATATTAGAAATTTAAATAATGCCTTGCATTTTTATCTGATGATGATGATAGTTATTATTATTATTGGAAGTAGTAGAAGTAGTAGTAGTGGCAGAAAATATGATTTTATTACAGAAAATATTGAGAAATAAATTATCATACTCTGCATTTCTTAACTATGTTATTTCATATAATTTTTTTAAACTACTTATTCATTCATTCATCTTCTATACAGCTTTATCCTGTCTCGAGGGTCGCCCAGGAAACGTAGGGCACAAGGCAGGGTACACCCTGGACATGTTGCCAATCCATCACAGAGCACACCAGAGTACCCAGATTAAACCCGTCAAGCACTGGGAGAACACAGAAATTCCACACACAAAGAGGGAATCAAGCCCTCATCCCTGAAGGTGCGAGGCCACAGTGCTAACCACTGCACCAGCATGCCACCTTAAATTAATATTTACTTTTCTTAAAATTTATATACAGTACAAATACTATCTACATTAACATCCAGTGACTGCTCAAAAGATACCTTGTAATCTAAGTTTATATAGTGCATTTATACTAATGAAAAAGAATAATAGACAAAATTTCACACCGCTGCAAGTTTGACCAGCCTGTCATAGGCCTCCTCTTGGCTCTGATTGGTCATTATGTCACAGATTTGAGCGATGGTTGGCATCACTCCTTCCTCATTGTACTGCACGCTTCCCATGAAGATGTCAGCCACACTCTGCACGAGCTCGGTCCAGTCCTCTGGACTCTTTGGCACATCACAGCATCCAAAATCCTTCACCACCTTCATCTCATTACCCTCAAGCAGAGCTGCCTTCAGATCCACGAAGGCCTCACGAACACTGTTTAAACACTGACGAGTAAGGCGATAAACACTTAAGCACACATAGTGTATTAGCAAATGTAAGTAAAAGTAAAATGAGCAAACACATAAAGAAGCTTAAGTACACCAGTTTAACATACGCAAATATACACAGTAAAGAACTTAAACATGATTAAAAACATACTGATGGTAATACACTTTAAAGGGGAGCTATTATGCAAAATTCACTTTTTAGTCATTTGTGTGTGTGTGTGTGCGTGTGTGTGTGTGTGTGCGTGTGTGTGTGTGTGTGCAAAAAAAGAAAAAAGAAAAATGCCAATTAGATTTTCCCCCTATTGTGACCACATATAAGAAACTCCCCTCCCGAGACTTGTTGCCCAGCTCTGTTAGTCTGTGGAGTGGTGTGGCTCAGAGGAAGCTCTACATAGTAACTGAAGTAGTGCATTTGGAGGATGATTGAAATAAAGGGAATTTTGAGACATAAAAAACACACTTTGTGGGAGTTCTAAGAATTATGTTAACTTCTTAAATTACTAGTAAAACGTGTGAACACACACACCAAGATTAAATTCCCACCTTATAAGATCCACCTACATCCTCTTCTGTAAGACTATGTGCCACCACCTAGACAAAGAATTCCAACGTCATGACAGGTGCAATAATATTACACATTCACAGCATTCTGACAAAGAAGATGTACCTTAGCTAAAACTTTGCCTTTTATTGAAATATATTAATAATAGTTGTATGGTGTGTAAGATTTTACCTTGTTGTAAGCAGAAAAATCCAGTTTGGCCTGAACAGGAGCCGAAGATGCTACTGCCCCATAGACGAGGTGAGGAAACTACAACACCCCAAAAAAAGAATTATGATAATGAGGAATTAATGAGGAATAATGTCTCCAAACATATGCAAGTTTTGTAAATAATAAAGTATTATAGCATTCATTCACTTCAAAAGCACAGTTTTTTTTAAAATCTTTCATAGAAGGGCTATTACACAAAATTTATTTTTAGACATTTATTGATATTAGATGGGTCGGCGGTGAAAAAAAAAGTTTTAAAATTTTTCTATTTTTGTATGGGAATTAAACAAGACAAATAGATTTTTCCCTATTGTGACCTCATATAAGAACATAACAGTGGAGCTTAGCAGTAGCTCGTTTACATAGACACTGAATCTGTGGATTTGGAGAAGGACTGAATAAAAAGTGAGTTTGAGATATAAAAAAAAGGAAAACATTATCTGAGGATTATTTCAGCTGGAGCATTAAGAGATGGGACTTATGGATTTATAATAACTTGGAGCATAATAAAAAAAAATCACATGTACAATTCAACATTTTGTTAAACTGCTTATACAGTATACCTTAGCACTGTAGTAGTGGTTTTGTTCAATATTTCTTAAAGACAGCTCTGACAATAGTACAGTTATAGCTGTACTGTAAATGACAGGCTTACATCAATGCACTTGTTCTAATGCATTATTGGTTCTACAGTAACAAACTTGTGCAGGGACGTTTATGGTGGATGATGTTTAATTGTAGATAAGGTAAGGTTTTCTACGAGGAAAGTATCCAGTGTCGGTGCTTTGTAACAATCAGAGGTAAAGCTGTAACTTTAAGTGCTATCTGAAACGGGCAATGTCTGACACCCAAGTTTATATTACATTTATAGCTGCTATAAAGTTTTTGATTATGGGAACTTGTTTCATGGATGTTCTACAGCGTTCCATGTAACTCTAAATGATTTTTAAAGTAATTCACAGTCATATAAGAGGAATGAAACACTGTAGGATGTGTTGTTATTGGAAACCCATCAACTTCAATTTAGTGATACATCAAACCATCCTGACGATCATTCCTTTACCGTTCCTTAACAGGATGCCTGCTTGTGTTTTATCCTGTACATATATTTTTTTATTACAGGTCTTTACAACTCAAATAGCATTGCCATTCTGTATTTAACCTCGGTGTATCTAGTCACAGCCCCAAACCCTCTGCTCACAGACCAAGGCACTCAGTGGCCAGTTTATTAGATACACATGTACAGTATATGAAAACATTAATGGAGCTTTTAAAAGCACTCAATTAGCATGGATTAAAAAGAAGTGGGTACAGCACATCAACACTGATGTAACGAGGCAGTGACATGCAGATGGTAGGGGCAGATACTGGTGTGTTTTAAATTTCTTTGGATTTATCCTGCCTTCTGTCAATAGTTCAGGTCAGGGGTGATAGTATAATGAAGTGGGGAATGTTTTCCTGACACACATTTGGTGCCTTGAGACCGACAGAGTCTTGCTTTATTGCCATTAAATAAACAGCCTTGTTGCTGATTACATAGAATGCATACAAAAATACACTGTGGAAAGTTAGGGGTTGGTTTGAGGTTAGAATTTTAGCCTGTCCATCAACACCGCATTTGTTTTATTCTGTAAATGAATAAAATCCTTTAAATCACCTTTCACCTAAAAGAATCAATCACTTTCTGAATCATTTATCACCTTTCCCCTGAACCAGGCGGAGAGAGCGCCAGCATATGAGCCCCCAAAACTGATCCAGATGTTCTTGTCAGTGAGGGCATATTTCTGACTGATAAAGCTGTGGAAAGCAGCCAGATCTGCAAGGCTGTGTGAAAAAAAAAAAAAAAAAAAGATGCACATGAGAATTCTGTGGAGATTTTATTGACCAAAATGTGTAATGTGTAGACACTGCTGATGATGGCCACTCACGCCTGCTGACTAGAAAGGTGCTGCAGATTCAAAAGCTCCAGGCCACCAGGATTGATGCTCGAGCCATAGAAACGGTGTTCGAGGGCCACCAGGAGTGCTCCATGCTTCTTTGCAATGTCCACATGGTGACCTGAGGGACAGATGAGCATCAGATTGAGTTTAGATTTCAACAACAATAGAGTGTGTTGTTACTGTACTTCTGATTCATGGGCCAATATAAATGAATTGCGAACAAGATAAAAAATTATCATAGCAATTTAGTAAAATAAATAAATATATTTTTAAAAAAATCACACTATTACTAAGGTAGTAATTTATACTAAGGTATAAACACTATTACCTTAACTGTATTCTGAATTACTGGAATCCCAAATAACAATAGGCCATACTGTACATTACATTCCAGCTCTGTCTGTAATAAATCTCTATATTAAACAGTAGAAAATAAAGTACCAGACAACAAGCTGAATTTTGACAACGCGCCTTCACCACTAATGTAGAGAAACACTGGACCATCAGTCTTTTCCCAGTACGCTTCATTCACAATGTATTTCTATGGCATAAAGAAAAGAGAATGTAATAAGGCTTTACATTCTGTAGTTACATAATTATTAACCATGTTGTAGCATTTAATTATCATCTTTCTTTAATTATAAATATTTGACCATCTGATCATATTCCCTAATTTTAAATAACATATTTTGATACCTGAAGGAGAGTGTCCGTGTTTCTGCTGTTAAAATGGTCAAGTTTCTGGTGAATCTGACCCTCGGTGAGATGAGATTTGTGCATTATCCGCAAGCGCTGTTCAGCTCTTTGTTCATGAACTGAATGCACACGTTCCTTCAATGTCCAGAGCACACGTCCTATAATGAGAGATTAGGAAGATTTCTGTACATGACTTACACGACACTTTAGTGCAAATCAGCAATAAATATCACCTAAAGTATTAATTATGTTATGAATCTATTTATCATTAGCAATAAAGAGTAAAGTAAAATCATGTCAGTTTATCAGCTTCATTTAGCTAGATATGATTTGAAAATGTTTTAAATATCTGTGTAATATCAGTAAATATAATTAAAAAACAGACCACAGTCGGGGTTTTATTTTCAGCTTATGTTATCTACAATAGATATGAGGAGGTATCAAAAAGTTTCAAGATTTGCACGCCACAGATCTGGTCGCTTTCACTGTACATCTTCCTTCAGACTTTGCTATTGACTTTAACTTTGACACGATACTTCTTCTGCTCCTGGGTCTTCCAGTGGCGTGTGCCACTCAAAACACCTTGAACGACTCATTGCAGATTCACCATAATCTTGCTGAATCACGTCAAACGTTTCTGTGGCAGAGTTGCCCAGTTTCATGCAGAATTTCACATTAACTCTTTGTTCTAACTTGCTGTCTATGATGAAAATCACAGAGGTGGTAATGCATGTGGTCAGAAAAGCACCAGTTGCAAAATACAGGACAACATCTTTTGAAGGTTGGTGCTCCCTGTGACTGTGCGTGCAGCATTGTGCTGCCATCTGCTGGCGTGTTGCAAAACTAGTCTCGAAACTTTTTGATATCACCTTGTATATAGCATTCGTTATGAAATCCTCTCAAGGTTTGTTTAGCTGGCTAATAAAATCTGTGACAACGTAGTGAATTAAACTCTATTTTAAAATACTTTTTTTTTATATATAAAAAAACAGGCACGACAGTGAAAACATGTGGCCTTAATGTCTATCTTTCTTTTCAAACAAGTGCTTTAACCTCTGTATGACGAACATTTTGAAAAGTGCTTACCTTGCACAAACAATAGTCAAATGTTGTTGGTAGCTACACGTTATGTGATATGTGTCTAAGAAATTTTCGCTTTTGGTGATATTCAGTACACCATGATCTCACTGGGTTCAGGTTTCATCAAAAAAAAAAAAAACTAATGAATGCTTGAGTGTTAATGGCATTAGAAATGCTAAGGAAATGACTGACTTGAATCATCTTTATGTTTCTTGCTTATTTAGCATGTGATCTTTAGTGTTGTCCAGGATCTATTGTGTAATATATTTCTAAGGATAATATACACTAGGGCTTATCAGGATAAACTACTGAAAATGAATCGTATGAAATTCTGAGTTGACTTTGTTTAGTATAACCTTTGGTTAACCTTTTCATACATTATAAACAATGACCTTTGACTACTGAAATAATTTTTCCTCTTGATCGCAGCTGTAACTGTATTAGCGATGCTCATTAGAGGAGCACAGAACCATTATAATCTCATTAGAGTGGGGTGATAATAAACACCAGAAACACTAAATACATTACAAATAATTTAATAGAACATATTTCATGCGTTTCAGGCTGGAGTTTTTCATTTAAATCCAATACTTCTAGTTTATCTTGCCTTTATGCTAAAAAAAAAAAAAAAAAAAGTATATTATTTTACACTGCAATTCTAGGCATGCAAAAATATTTATTCTTTTATTTTGACTTTTTACTTCTTTGTTCAAAGTCAAGAACATTTATTATACAATGCTTAAGAAAGTGCAAACTTTTTAAAAAGCAATATTATTTTCATGTACTTGTAAAGTAAATGACAATTAGTCTTACCTGAGGAAGCAAAATTAAAACCAAGGATCATCACCACACACTGGATCATGGATAGAGCCATGATGTGAGAGATTTCCCTACTAAAAGTAGGTTTGGATATTCTTTTTTCCCCCCTCTTTTTCCCTAACCAACTACACATGTACTTCTTATATTCAGTTCATGCACGCAAACCCTGATCAGAAGTGACTACAGATTGTAGAAGACTTAAGTATCAGTTTAGCATCAGCACTGAGCTTTATGTTGTCTACCCAACTACATTAATATTCTAAAAAGAAGCAGCCAGCAATGCGAACTTAAAACCAGGATGCTTAAATAACCATATGATACCCATGCTATGGTCGCATATCATGTTACATAAATTATTGGCACTCTTCAGAGAAAAGAGCACACATTAATATATAAAACACAAACATTTAAAATATTCAAAATGTAACAATTCATTGCAACAAAAGAAATTATGTGGTTAAATCTCCCCTAGGTATAATATAACAGCACTGGAACTTCCTCAGCAAGTTTGGAGATCTTAGCACTGTAAGGTTCAATCTAGGTTAAGAATGAATGAGAGCTTCATATAATTCCCAGGCCATGTTGGAGACACACTAGTTGCTCAGAAGTCCGCAAAAAACATATTTCACTTCATATTTTATACACACAATAAAATGATGTTCCCATAATGCATCATAAAGTTCAGATGCATTTTATGGATTTGTACTCAGCAAGGACATCTTTTGGAAAAGGTGACTTTCAAAACTTTCCTTTAAAACCCTGATTGTGCTTAATAGTGTCAAATGTGCAGTAAATTGTAGCATTTGCTACACACCCTTATCCAGAGTCACATGCATAGGGTTTGTATTTTTTTTAACCATACACATTGTTTTGTACAGGTCAACAATGACCTGTCTATTTGGTGTATATAAATCACGGTTTTTCTAAATAAATGGATTTGTACACTGCAAATACAGAGAAAAAAACAATAATAATTATATCCTAGAAAGAAAGGAAAAATGTTCCTTAAAATTTCTCCTTCTTATATGATTAGTATATAATAAACATAAGAAAATTAAGCTTATTTTTAGACCTATTTATCCATTTCAAGCTTAAATATTAGTCTTATTTTATTAGCAGGTTATTTTTTGCTTTTGAAAAAAAAAAAAGCTTGAATTAACCAAAAAAAACTGATCAGTAGTATGCAACAACTTCAAGTTTGAATATATAGTAAAAAAAAGAGAAATAGTCTTAACAGTAATCATCATCATCATCGTCTAATGAAGAGAAATAGTTGAATTGACCAAAATTGAAGATATTTCAACTTAATAAAGGCTTTATTAAAAAGTTACAAATTACTGGTTAAAATATTTCAATCACGTAAATTTTTTATTTTATTTTTGTTTTACTTTTTGTTCTACAACTCTTGAACTAGGTCAACCATTATGGAGTTAAACAAACATAACATTTAAATCACACATTAACAGCAAATTATGTTGTTTTTTTGTTCAAAAAAGAATCCAAGCATTTTTAAAGTGCTAATTTCAATTCTTTTTAGAGATACCAGATATGTCTGCTATGCATATGATAACACACCAAACATGCACTGGAGTATCAGTTACAATGTCCAGAGCAGCTGCAAATATCAAACTAATTAATTAACAATAATCTAGCAACAGCGATGAGTATTTTGACTTGTCTAAATCGTCTATCAGATTTAGAAGGAAGAACATGGATATGTGGATATGAATATGAAGTCTCCGGATTGCACAGCTGATTCAACAGAAAGCATAAAAAAGCTTTGAATCATCGTGTCCTATCCCTTTAAAGCTTGGAGAAGGGCACGTCTTTAGGGCTCTTCTTCTCCAACGCCGCCTGCGCTGACTTCACAAGGTCCTGTGTCTGCAACATGCTCATGTTCCAAGTAACCTGGAGGCAAGGGAGACATCTCACTATAATGTAGCAGCAAAAATTTCCCAAAAATAAACAGCACTTTATACTTTTTTTATTTATAGTTATCTTATGACACAAGTTAATTCTTGTCATCACTTATGTTATAGCAGCTATAAGATTTTTTTTCTCTCTCATGAAGCTAACAATACAAAATTACGTACAGGAGAGATAGGGAGGGCGTAAACATAAAGGTACATAAGAGGTAAAAATGCATCCTTAAGCAAGTTCTTACCATGTAGTCCAGGCCCTCAGTCACACTGTGATCCCTGGAGTACAGGAGGTTGATTTTGGTTCCCTGGACAGCGACAGGACTACGGCATGCGATCTCGCCTGCTATTTCCAGAGCTCCAGCCATCATTGACTCTTTATCAGAGAACACACGACTGCAGAGATGGATACAGGGTAAAAAATAAACCCAACGCCAGTCTTCTGCAGCAGGTCATGTATTATTTTTAGGGCCTGTTTTCTTATATACAACAACCCATACAACTATACCAGTGCCATCGAACATACAATATAATTCTAGAATATACAGTATATACACAAGACTGAATCAAATTAAAATTAAAAAACAGATCCAAGGAAACCCACAGACATTGCAGAAGTCGACCTATTATTTATATATTAGGATGCATATTTTAACATATTATCAGGCTTATTATTATTTGTTTATTACATGCGTTTTATTTGGAAATTTCTTCATTTCTTGTATAATTTTATTACATTTTATGTGACTTTAAACAAGTGATGTGTTAAAGGCAATTGCCTTTGTTTGTTGAAGTTACTTATGTTTGTCTCACAGCTGACATTAAAATGTCTTAATATTGACTTTGCTACCCCAATAAAACCAAAAAAAGCCTCTCTCAGAATATTTGATCTCAGTTCCCATTTCTTACTTATGTTTCCTAATTCTGGAGTCATAGTACTGTACCTTACTAGTCCACAGGTCTTGGCTTCATCAGAATACATTTTCCTTGCAGTAAGTGCCAAATCATTCACCAAGCTGAAAAAAGAAAAAGAAAACATTAGAGAGAAATGTTTAATTAGATTTTCCTTTTACTTCAGAGCCCATCATACTTACCTACGACTGCCAATCACTTTAGGGAGACGCTGCAAAGTGCCAACGTCTGCTGCCAGGCCAACGTCGACCTCCTGAATAACATGCGACAATAATTCAATATTCAAAAATGATTTACTTAAGCAAAACCTGAGAGATGTTATTAATTTAATCAGTTATGGAAACCCTGACAGGATTATAATGCTTCATGCATGATTAAGGTATCACTTTAGATGTTGTTAACTAAAGATGTATATGACTGTATATCAAGCAACATAAATTAAACTATATTGCCAAAAGTATTCGCCCGACTGCCTTCACATGCATATGAATTGAGTAACATCCAATTCTTAATCTGTAGGGTTTAATATGATGTTGGCCCACCCTTTGCAGGTATAAACAGCTTCAAGGCTTTCCACAAGGTAAAGTTTTTTGACCAATTCTTCCAGAAGTGCACAAAGCAAGGTCCATAAAAGACATGGATGAGTGAGTGTGGTGTGGAAGAACTTGACTGGCCTGCACAAAGTCCTGACCTCAACCCGATAGAACATCTTTGGGAGGAATTAGTGCAGAGACTGCCAGCCAGGCCTTGACGTCCAACATCAGTGTCTGACTTCACAAATGCCCTTCTGAAAGTACGCTCAAAAATTCCCATAAACACACTCCTAAATCTTGTGGAAAGCCTTTCCAATAGAGTTGAAGCTGTTATAGCTGCAACATCATATTAATCCCAATGAGTTAAGAATTAGATGTTACTCAAGTTCATATGTGAAGGCAGGTGAGTGAATACTTTTACCAATATAGTGAGCGTCTTCATAATCTCAGATTATTCAACTTAATACAAGACTTTCTAAAACAGCCAGATCATGTTTTTTTTGCCTTAAAATGTCAGAATTTTCACACTTTTCTTTAATAACTGACAAACCAATAATATCATAAGATTGTACACTTTGAATTAGAATCAAACATCTGAGGCTCACTGATGTTCATTTAAACCTCAAAAAGTTGCAAATGTAAGTAATTGTTCACAGAGTGCCCCCTTGTGGTCAACGCCTTCACAAGCACTTGTACAAGTCAAAACAATCAATTGATTAATTCTGATCATTTACTATCTATAGCTCTAAATGTGCATAATCATATGGACAAAAATAAATCCTGATGTAAACGTGTAAGCGAGTGAAGTATGGCAGGTTAATGTTCCTCATACCTTCACCTGAAACCAGGCGTCCTGTGTGCATAGACGAATATCACAGGCTGTGATTAGATCCACTCCTGTCAAAAAAGAAATCAGATACAGTCAAAACTGTCAGTAATTAATTTTTCTGCTGCTAAATATAGAGTGGCAGCCCAAGTAAAAGATAACTCTCTAATGGAATAAAGCCTTGCAGGAAAAGTGACACCACAACTCTGGAAAGTTTGACGATATTGTTTCTGTGTGAACGAGATATACTTAACACTCCCAACAGACCTGCTCCCACACAGGCGCCATGCACTGCCACCACCACCGGCTTGGGACACTGCAGAAACATCATACACAAGACTTACACAAGGTTTAGTACTTTATCCAATATCACTATCAACCACAAAGTTATTGATAGTGCGTGTAGCGTATGTATGTAGAACCCGTACGTGCTTTCCGTCGATGTTTTGTATGCAATAAAACGTTATGTTATAGAGAAATAATCAGGGATATATTGAAATGGAATTACTCTTAACAACCAATAGCTGACTGCTTTCTTGTAATTGCACATTCTTAAGTATTTTACTCTGCATGTTTTTATTAATATAATAAAAACATAATCTAATTTAGATATTTATAGTCCGGCTTAATGCTATGAAACGTTTGCATAAATCTCTCCAGCCTGAAGCCATTCCTGTTGTAAGCAAAGGTCACAGAAAACTTCCCCCACAGAAATTTCACCAAACCAACACTCAAGTATTTTTTTTTCTTCTCCAAATTCATTTACATGGAGCATTCACAACAACTAAATGTATTAGGTATAAAAGGTACTACAAAATAGTCTGGTTAAACAAAAATGTATGTCTTTCAGTATAAAATATATATATTTTTAAAATGTAGTAAGGGACAGTAAGGGACAATTTTTGAAAATACATCGACATAGCCCAGCGCTGGTAAAAACTACCTGTAAGTTACTCCCAAAAATAAATAAATAAATAAATAAATAAATAAATAAGTTTAAATTCAAAAAGGCAACATAACAAAAATAAAGATACCTTTTCAATGACTGAGAACGTGTTCTGGTATTTGGAAATGATGCCACGAAGATAAAATGCTATCCTGGCACTGTCGTCTCCTTGGGGCTGCAGCAAATCACCAGCCAAGTCCATAATGTCGATACCTATATAGAAAGAAACTGGATTCTTTGAAAACGGATGGAAAAGTTAGGAACATTTTCCAGTAAAATCCTGGTTTACGTATGAACCCATGTGGAAACCATGTGTTTCATGGAAGCCGTTTCAATCTGGAATGTTAGCAGTTGAATGAAAGTAGTTATTTGAATGTTCATTAATGAGTTAATAAACAGCTATTTGGTTAACTGCGAGAAGAGGGGTGGGGGAAGGTGGATTTAATGTGCTGAATGTAATTTAGTGGTATTTGGCCCTGATTACGTACACTGTAATAGTGTTGTGGGTGACAAACTTTACAGTCTGTATGCAGAGCAGAACAATTTAGGTCAACCAAAACTTATGGTAATATATTCACATGCACCTTGATTTTGATTTAGGAAAAAAAAAAAAACTGAATTATAGCTTTAATCTGCAAACCCAAGTTGCGTGATTTGTGTGCCTTGATGTATAATATTTAAAAATAAAGCTATTTCTGAGAGTTATTGTAAATGCACTGTAACCCTCACTAGTCTCACAGGCTTCATAAGTGACAGTCTGCTTGCAAAGGTGAACTGCCTGCACCCAAGACCCTGTTAGTGTCGATGAACATCTTTAACTTACACATACGTTCTGGTGTACTTGTTCTGCTAGACCTGATACTGTATATTATCAAGGACTTCCACTATAAAAGGCACACCCTAGCATCCAAGTATTCAAATAATGGCACCTTAAATGGTTACATTTGTATTCGAATAACCTGGCATATCTGCAATAAGAACTACTACTATAAACTTAATTCTAAGTAAAAGGATTAGAACAGTTATTATTTTTCATTTAGTTTTAAATAATGTTTAGAAATGAAAGCATGGCAAAATCCTATTCTTAACAAAAATGACACATTGCTGTACCTGCAGTGAACAATTTTCCGGCACCCGAGAACACCACGACACGGCACTCTGGATCTTCAGAGATCTGATTGAAGCAATCGACCATTTCACTATATATAAAAAAAAAAAAAGCATTCCTGATATTACATGCAAAGTAGAATATATACTATACATAACAAACCAGAATCATAGTTATCATACTGTCCTTTTATTTCATGGTGATGGAAAAAAAAAAAACTACCTCCAGTAGGCCTTGTTCATGGCATTGCGTTTCTCTGGGCGGTGCAGCTCAACATGAGTGACGTGATTGGCTGGATGGGTGATTGACAGGGTGGTGAAAGGTGGAGTGGGGCCTCCTGGAGTCGACATGGCTCTAACAGCGTTAAGAGTAGGAAGCCACAGGCCTCTTCCTGATCAAAACCACTTAACATGTCAATATGATAAATATTTACAGTACACAGATGAATAGTGGGCACAAAGTTTAAATAGAAGAGAGTAAAGTTATTTTTGGTGCAACAGTGCATAAATCAACCTGGTCGCTTTCTGTTAGGAGATGTTAATTTAGCTTTTTTGAAAAGATTCTTCAGTGTGAGCACAGCAAAAATCATGGGTAATGATATCGCTCTTCAAACACAGGTGAGTCCTGAGGACAGTGGACAGTTTTGCACCCAGCTCTTTGTTAAGAGGAGGAGAAAAGGTGAGGGAACACCTGCTTACAAGTGTTGTGATACAAGTAATAACAGAAACTGCTTTGCATTCCTCAACAGTAAATGTAACTCTAAATTATGGAAAATGTTAATTAAAAAATGTTAGCACAGAAGGAGACACAGTGGTTTAGTAATTAGCACTGTCGCTTTGCACCTCCAGTGTCCGGGGTTGATTTCCGCCTCTGTGTGCATGGAGTTTGCATGCTCTTCCTGTGCTTGGTGGGTTTTCTCCAGGTAGTCTGGTTTTCTCCCACAGTCCAAAGACATGCAGGTTAGGTTATTTGGCGTTCCCAAAATTGCCCGTAGTGTGTGTGTGTGTGTGTGTGTGCCCTGCGATGTATTGGCACCCTGTCCAGGGTGTACCCCACCTCATGCCCTAAGTCTCCTGGGATAGACTCCAGGCCAGCACAAACAAGCTGCTATGTTGTAGGAGGAACAAAACACCTTGGAATGTGTTGCTATTGAAAAAATAATCAAGTTCAGACTTCATGCTGGGCTTTAGCACGCTGGTTGTGGTTGGAGATCTCGTCACATGGATGCCCCGTGTGTCTCTTTGGGATGCGTCTGGTGTCTGGGGACGGTTTCACTCTACCAAGAAGACTCGACTGGCCTCGACTGTTGACAGCTGTTTCTCTGAGGACTTGACTTGGCTTCAGTCGCTCGATAGTTCAGGACTGGAACTTACTACAAGTCTACCTGAGCCTTCAATAACTAACTGGACTCCATATTAACATCAATCAACATCAACTGTTATAGCTGAACTGCTTGCCACCTAACACACAGTATGAATTCCTGCTGTCTGTTCCACCCAGATGAGGATGGGTTCCCTGTTGAGTCCGGTTCCTCTCAAGGTTTCTTCCTATTACCATCTCAGGGAGTTTCCTTGCCACTGTCGCCCTTGGCTGGCTCATCAGGGACTATCTGACCATTTTGATTCATACACATTCACATTCGCTGTACAAATAAAATTGAATTGAATTTAGCACAACAACTCTTGTCAAAGTCACTCAAATCCTTACGCTTATCTATTTTTTTTCTTCAGGAAAAAAGGTCCACTTGCTGCCTAATACTGTATATCCCACTCACTTCCAGCCCCTACTGTAATGAGAAAGGCCTAATTGTAATGGATAGACAACTGGGTCAAAACAACGCCAAAACTGCAGCCCTTGTGGGATGTTCCTGATCATAATATTATGGCTGATCGGTGTATTACGTTTGCCAGGGCGATATTTTGGAGGCATCACTAAACCTCAGGTTTGGGACACGTCCCAGGGAAAGCGGTGACCTTAAACCTAGTTTCATTCACTCGTGTTGAATATTTAATCCACTGCAAGAGCAATTCAGCTCACGACGAAACGTTCAAATTACACAATCTACTTCTATAGCAGTAATGCTAAATTAAAATTAGTTTTAGCACGCGTAGGAAGAAGTTGTATTACAACCCAAGCCAAATGCACGACAGATTAATTTCGCTGTTTCATTAAACGTATTTATAGACTCATACTAGTGCACGGCTACATGTTGCAGTACTTACTTCCCAAAGCAGCAGCTTTCACAATGCAGTTCATTGCTCTTTGATCAGATTTTCAGGTTGACTTAGCAAAGTCCAATCGCCTTCCTGTCTTTCTAACTGCACTATGTAGGGCACGACACGACGTCCTGTACACTTCATGTAGTTTTCTACATGTCCAATAGGGATTCGGCCATCATTCCGTACGCGTTGAAAACATTTATTTTAACAGACGCCATGTTTGATACGGGTCCTCAGAAGGGACATACAACTTTGAACAGTTTCCTATTATATAATCGTTGCTATTTGATATTAGCAAGGTTTATTTACTGTATGTCTATAAATAAGCTATGTGACCCAATTATTCTAAATTCGTCTGTGTGTTATGCATCACCACATGCAGCTGTTGTTAATTTAATTAAAAAAATTTTATATACAATTTTTTATTAATACATAGTTGATAGGAATTAAGTTGCAGGACATTTTTACTACATGACCTTCTTTCGATACCTTCCAGGTCATGTGACCCTGTGACCACCAAACTAGTACCTTAATATCCTAATTGGTGAACCCCACAAGATACTAAATTTGGATTTATTTTTGGATATTCCAAAATGTCTTCACTATATTTTTATTATTATTTTTTTAAATATATATATATATATATATATATATATATATATATATAAAATTAAAAATATATCTCAATACCTTCCAGGTCACGTGACTATGTGACCCCAAGCTAGTATCACAATGATCTACTTCATATCCCCAAAAAATGTCTTCATTAATTTTTATTTAAATCCATCCATCTAGGAACCTCTGTAGTCCAACAAGGGGCTGTGAAGGCCAATGGTGATTACCATTGTATTTGTTCCCATCCAACATTCACACACTATGGGCAGTTTGTGAACACCAATTAGAGTAACCGGTGTGTATTTGGACTGTGGGAGGGAACCAGAGAACTCAGAAGAAATCCACCAAGCACGGGTAGGATATGCAAACTCCACGCACACAGACCAGAGGTGGGAATCGAACCTGAACCGTGGAGGTGCAAGGTGACGGTGCTAAACACTAAACCACTGTGCCGCCTATTTTTGAAATCAGTGAAATCAATTTGGGATATCAAGGGGTTTACTAAATAGTATATTGAAGTACTAGTCACATGGTCACATGACTTGGAAGGTATTGGGAAAAATGGTGATTTAACTAAAACTTTAACTAAAAATAAATAAAGACATACGTTGGGGATATCAAGAGGTGTATCTTGTGGCGTGGATTATACATACTTAATTGGGGTCACATGACATGGAAGTTATTGAAGGAAGTGCAGTAAATACTGTATGCAGTACCTATATTATTTTAGCAATGCTTCATGGTCAAGCTTGCTTGTTGATATTAAAATATTGTGGAAGACACAAAGGTCCTGCATTTCTCTTTTTCCATACCATACTGATATCGTGGCTCAGACTATTCACCGACACCTGATACTGAGGTCATAACTGCTCTGAAAGAAAATGATGCAAATCAGGGATGCAGGTGTGACTGGTGTTTTCATGTCAATTCGTCAAATTTTAACAACAGACGTAATCACAGATCACATTTATGAAAATTCATATCTTTAATGAGAAACCCAAAATAATAGGCAAGAAAAAAAATAATAAATCACCTAAGACGGAATGAGAATGAAAATGTCAAACACCATATGGTAGGATAAATCATCAGGCAAGGTTTATGATTATTGCAGCAGCTCTTTGTATAGCCTAATTTTATTTATTTTTTCTTTAATTTTATAGATTAATTTGGGAACTAAGATAATCAGTTTTCTGGGTATTAATATAATGTAATGAATAATTCATTTCCTTTGTAAAGTCTTGTTTATTAAATGTATTTAAGGAGCAGTTGAGGGAAATGTTTTCAAAATGAAAAGAATAGTTGGGGGGTGGGGGGAAATGCAGAGTAAGAAGCATCACCAGAGGCTGAACTTGTAGCAATTGTAGTAATTAATTCTTAGAATTCATGTTTTTTTTTTTTAACCAATAGCATCATTTTGCTCTTAAAGCAGTGTTGAATTGGGTTGTTAAAATCTTTAAGAGCTGACAGTAATGCTAGTTGAAATGCAAGGGCCACCACACAATCTAAGGCCAATACGGCAAGCTGTACATTTTCCTACAGATGTTCAGATGTCATAGCACAGATGTTGACATGGATATAGTTTTACATTAAATCAAACTATGTATTGTTAAAATGAGACAACTTTTATTATTAAGCATAACAATGCTGTGGTATAAGTGGGATAAAACACTTCAAGACATGGAAAAAAAACAGGTTCAGGGTAGTAACAAGAACTTTCCTTACAGGACCCCACTGTTGATTTTTTTTTTTCCTGTCGGTATTAATTTACAGCTTCATACAGCTCTGTCTCACTGGCCATTGTGATCCATATTGTGTCATTTCAGTGGAAAAATAGAGCTGATTAGTTAACGTATTAAAAGAAGCATCCAGAACCTCATGAAGGGACTACATCACGTCTGTGGATATTTCTCAATTTATTAAAATTAAGCAAAGTCACTGAAAACAGCTTCTCACACTAAATAGCTAGTATATTAAATAGCCATGACAAAGAACTAATTGTCACTAATTTTATTTTACAATTAGAGAAAAATGCAGGCTTTCCTTTACAGGCTGCCGTTTCGAAAAGTGAGGCGCTGAGCACACAGCTAACAGTCAATAATGGAAAGCAATAAAAAAAAAGAAATACATTAACAAAAAAAGAAAGAAAGAAAAAAAAGAAAATGGTACAAAAGCATTTCACCTTTCTTCTCTTCTATAAAAACAAGATTTTAAGAGTTCTGCCAAGCTGATTCTCAGCGTGCACTGTGGCTCAATCAATAGAAAGACATTCGATATTGACTGCACACATGAAGAACGATGAACAGGAACAGTGAAGTTGTGGTGGTGCTGAGCTTGTGCTGATGGCCGTTTTTCAATTTGCATGCTGCGCAGTGGAGAAGCACAGCTTTAGTGTGTAGGGGTATGGGCCATCTAGAGCGGGAAAACAGGAACACAAACAGCAGCAGGTTAGCGTGGCAATTAAAATAATTACATTCATCTGACAAGCAACTGTCCAGCACTCACTAGGGTTCTTCATCTGGTAATGGTTCATCATGGCAAGAGCTTCCATGGCATCATTAACAGATTCCCACTCTAGAAGCCCTGATGAGCTTCTCTCAGCTGAAGCACCACCTAAAATTAGAAGGGAATCATCAGTATTAATAATCACAGCTTCAGTTACAGCAACCGCATAATTCAGACACAGAGCAACTTCTGAAGTCTGTAATAAACAATGTAGTACATATCATGCTCAGTTCTGGTTAAACATTTGAAATCTCATTAGATGTATAAATATTTTGACTTTTCATTTGATCTGTATCAAAAAAATCTGTACCAAAAATATCCAGAAGGCAATGTTTAATAACTAAATGACTATTCTATTATCTTATTGCTGATAAGCACATGTACCTGAACCGCAAGCAAAATGTAAAATAAGAACAGAACCAAAATACAAGTCCAAATGTTTAATTTATCAAAATACACACAAGTACTAATTAACACAAATGCACACAGCTTTATGCTTATGATGTTGATAGATCTTACACATTCTAAATGTCTCTGCTTATATAAGGCCACACTTATTTACATAAAAGAAAGACAAAATTTCAGTTTTATTATTATTTTTATGTTTTTACTTCATGCATGCAATCTAGTTCAGTTGGAAAACATGAATATTCCTCATTACTAAGGTCTTCTCTGCTGCCATATTTAGAAATGTAATGTTTTGCAGCACCTCCACAATCTTAAGAACATTTAAACTAACATTTCTTGTGTTTTACCCATCTGCCCCCTATGACCACAACAGTCAGCAACTGTTGACAATTATACTGTTATTGACACCAACTACAATGGAAGCTCCTAGTACTAGTGATTACATTTCTATACCTCTAGGGGTTTCTGCTGTCACGCAGTCAAAAATAGGCTTAAAGGGATAGTTCCCCCCCCCCCCTTTTCTGGAATCGCCATTAGCTGCCTTTTCATATTTTTCTAAAGCTCATCAATAGTCTGAAATCTTTTTCCTTTCAAAGATGATTTTTAGTTTTGGGTAAAGCCAGAAGTCGCTGGATGCTAAATCTGAGCTGTAGGGGGCTGAGTAACCTGGGTGATAGGATGCACTCATCACATGATCCCTAAAAGTCTTCTGAATCATCCGAACAGTTCCCTGTAGGGGAATGTTCCAAGTGTGATGAAAAATATTAGATGCAGATTCACTGCTCTTCTCGCTCACGTCATTTAGAATGCACCCGCCGAAATGTACACATACTCACTCAACGGTGTCTAGCGCCCCACTGACTAGTACAGTGAAGCCGTCAGTGTTCATGCATGTGCATTCCAGTCCACTTGACTGCTAGGTTACAACGAACAAACTGTTCTCCTTATACTAACAATGGCTGGATACTTTCCGGACAGACCTTGTATGCATGTGTCTCAGCTGAACTTTGGAATGCAAGAGGGTTGGGGAATTTGGCTTGGATTACTTATATTGTATCCACATTCCAGGTGACAAACTATGATCGATGTGGAAAGCAGACCTCAATTTTGATTTAAAAAACCTGAACTATCACTTTGAATACACCGTCTGCCCCACCCCAGAAACAAAGAGCGTTTGGATTTGGATGCCTTCTATGATTAATGTGTTTTAGCAGGTGACAATTCTTTTAACTCTAGCTGATGCAGTGTGTAGCTTCTCGTTTATTAAATAACATCTTTTCTACAACCACAGTTGAAGGTTAAATTATTAGCCTGTATCAAGCAAAAAGAATCCACAAAGAAAAGGGGTGCAACAGTATGCAAAAGACAGGTCAGACATGCTTTGGTTTTGATGTTGCAGTTCAGGACATTTTCTGGACAGTAAAATAAAAGACTTATTGATTTATTTATTATGATGAAGTTTATTTATAAACAAACATTACTTTGTCAATTTTTTGGCTGACTCCCCATTAGAACATGAAAACCATTGTATGTAAAATGCTTGGGTAATGTTCCCATGCTCAATGGCCAGAGCAAATATTGATTTTCCAAATATTTACACCCTTGATTTTAACTAAGTTTATGACACCTTTCATCATGAAACAGATGATTTATATGGAGTCAGCATGTTCAGAATATCTGCCACACTACTGGGTGGTACTGTGGTTATAATCGTAATTCTTTTTATGGTTATTGATTGACATCCACAAGCACACAAACTATTACACAATCAAAATGGAATATAATGCAACAGGGTAAAATACTCAACTGGTGATATTTGTTGCAATTGTACAACATATTTAAATCTGGATGGTTGAAAACTTCAGCACGATCACAATTTTTTCCCCCAATTTAAGTGCCTGTTTACTTATTGTACATCACAATGCATCATTTCAGATTTTCTCAACCAGCTTGCCATACATCTCGGAGTCCTTAGGAGACAAACATAAGGAGACACTTACCTTTTGCAGCAAACAGTTTTATATTAGACGGACTCTTCAATCCGAGTTCATCACAGATCTAAGAACAGAAGAAACAGATATGCTAACTTACAATTTAAATCCAATTAAAAAAAAACAAACAAAAAAAAATTTGAACCATTAAGCTGCAGAACTGACCTCAGAGAAGATCTCAACTGAGGCTTCTGGGGCAGCATTGAAGAAGTGTAGAACGTTGCTGGGATGTTGAATGCGGTTCTTGGCTGCTTGTTCTGGGGAAGCAAAGCGATTGTTTCGACTGCCGTGGAAGTCTTTAAAGCTGCTGGTGCCATCCTCTAGCTCATACGACTGACCAGGCATGATGGCCTGCTGCTTGGACACACTGCAAGAGCGCAAGAGAGTCTGATGCTGATCCAGTCCATCAGGTTTGTAAAACTTTCACCAGATACAGTGGTACCTCGGCATACGAATGACCTGCGTTGCAAATTTTCGCATCAAGAACTAAAATCTTTCGGTTTTTTGAGCGACCGAGCCAGTTGCGTGTACTTCCACTCATGCATACTTTCCGTAGCCGAAGACTAACCCGTAAACTTGTTTGAAAACCAAGCGATGCAATTATCGGAACAGATTATCTGCACGTACATTATTTTCTATGGAAAAAATGCGTGTCGCAGTAAGAAATTTCGCCTTTTAAGACCTCGTCTACGGAACGCATTAAATTCATATGCTGAGGTTCAACTGTAACAGTGATTTTATACACATTAACATCAAATATTACAAATGCTAACTTGTGGCCATGTGCTTATCTAGCTAGGGCTGTTTATAACTTCTTCGGAGTCAGGTTATACAAATCTAAATGAAAAGTGCCAATTAAATAATTACAGATACACCACAAATGACTTATTTCATCTATTAATTTTATGATTATATACAGGGTGCCAATAAAGTCAGGAAATATCAGCAAAAGCATGAAGCAGCGTAAAGGTAAACATGTACAGCACAAATATACAAAGTTATGTATAATTGTACTCTCAGCAGGATCCTGACTTTTTGGACACCCTGAAGTGACATTTTGCAAGAAATATAACCTGTTTTAAAGCACTACTTATACAGTCCATAATGGAAATAGATGTATAACAACAGAAATACACTTTCAAAATACTTACGAGACATTAAGTTTCTGGTTGAAAAGGAAATAGTTGTTTAGGTGACAAATGGCCCGGTCCACAGCATAGCAGTCTCCCATTTCCACCATAGCAGCACCTGGTTTGCTCTTCATAAATTTCACCTGGACATCACCATAATTAACATTAATATTATTAACATTAAAACAACTCACTTTTTTTTCTTCTTTTTTAAATAAATACAAGTATAAGCTGTTTAAGCGTTCCATCCTCACCCTTTCAACGTTGCCATAGAGGCAGAAGATGTTGAACACCCTGTCTGCATTTATTTTGGACGGCTCCAGACCGTAGACCATCATGACTGGAGACTCTGCATGAGCACTGTATTCTCCTGGTGGTGGTGGAGGTGGGGCTCCGTATTGGCCGCCATAGCGCTGACTGGCCCCACCCCTCCGTGGGCCTCCCATAGAAGGACCCACACGCCGTCCATCATAACCGCCGTAACTCTCGTCCTGGTAACCGTACCCGCCTGGTAAGAAGATAACACAAAGGATGATGGCTGAAATCACACATACACACATCACTGCAATTCTGAATGACTCAACGCAGCACCATCTTAACGCCACTGTGGATCTATGCACCCAAATTAAACAAGCACAATCGCTCCCCGTTTTTGTGAGTGAACATGTTGGTGTCCGCCAGGAGCCTTACCGTACTCTGTAGGGTGGTGTCCCAGCAGAGCCGGCTGCCTCTGGCGCTTGTTGGAGTGGCCATTCATATCTGAGAGGCAAGAGAGGGAAGGAGGCCATGAAAGGGAAAAGAAGAATACACAGTGACAGCGAGAAAGGGTGGAAAATAAAAAAAAAAAAAAAAAAAAAGTATAAATTTTAGCTTTATGTATAAAGTCTAAAACCATTTGGATAGAAAAGAGGCCAGAAACAGATGACAGAAAAAGATCTAAACCAAAACTGAATATGGAACTGGATGATGAACCCTAGACAAGGTGACCAAGCACCAATGTGTGTGAAAATCAATCACCAAATAAACAATGGTTTAAATGATTATATGGTGTATTAAGAGGAGAAAAATAGGAAGGAGGAGGAAAACAAAAACAAAAAGCCTGGGACGCACACACACCTTGTTTGTCCCCATCGTCATCAGCGTCTGCACCTGTTCAGGTACAAACATTGCAAACATCAATCTCAAACTAGTTTTGCGGCTTTTGCTTTAACGCAAAACAACAGCTCTTTAGCATGGGGCTTAACTGTTACATGCCCTGAACGTAACACAAGAAGAATATATCAATACTACTGATACAGCACAGCAACACGAAAAACTGGAGTCCACTGGATAAACAGGCAAATGGAGAGTGGAAAGGGAAAGCGATAGCAAGTTAGGTACATATCATTTTGTCAGAATAATAACCATCAAAGCATCACTCCAAGACAACACAAGCTTGGGGATACTTACAGCTCAAACTCAGGGGGAGGGGTACAGGTTGTCAATTAGCCACAGGCGAGATCCGCTTCATGTCTGCCACTTGAAAGGTTTTTTTTTTGTTTAGAGAGAGAGAAAAAAAAAAAAAAAAAAAAAAGAATATAGCATGCATATATGCATCCTCGAGCACTTTTAGAGAAGGTGTCCTAAGCGTCTCCATACAGAGAAGAAATTAACATAATTAAGCAATTACATGCATAACAGCAGATGTGAGAACACGAGTTCATCATGAGTAGAAGAAATGACTCCATTTGTGTTTACAAAGAAACGACGATCATGCAGAGGGTGGTTTGTAAATAAAGTATCATTATGCTTAACAAAAAAAAAAAATTACTTGAGACGTTTAAAAAAAATTTACTTTTTACAAATTTACAAATGTAGATCTTAATAAATAAACTTCTACATTCTCATAAATTATTGTCGCAATCTTTTAATTCAATCTCTCAGACTTGTAAACCATCTCAGGTGCAAAATGAGGGGAAAAAAAAAAAAAAATTCCATGCCAGAAAACAAGATGTATTTCTTCGGAACCGCCTGCCTACAGGTTCCATCACTAGAACTACATTTAGGTTTGATCTTTTTCACGGAAGCAGCTTCGAGTTTTAGCCTGTCGAGAGATTTCCACAGCCTATGCATGACTGGAAGTGCATATTTGTATCTAACCTAATAGCCGTCATTAATGTCTGTCAGAGCGCTGTGTGTTTGTACCTGCCTGATTTAGGGCTCGTCAAACTGTCAGCTTGAATCAACTCTGTGATTAGATTGGCTCGGCAGTGGTCCTGATCCTCTCACACATGCCAACATGTGTCAAGTTAGGAGTTAGTGTTTGCGCTATATATTTTACACTGCGTTCCAAATTATTATGCAAATTGGATTTAAGTGTCATAAACATAAAATTTTTAGTTTTTAAATTAAACTCATGGATGGTGTTGTGTCTCGGGGCTCTTTGGATCACTGAAATGAATCTCAGACACG
>JAQMYJ010000018.1:8381123-8406339 GCA_030014305.1 Clarias laeviceps | reverse complement strand
GTATTTATTTTTATTAATGTATTTATTAATGTATTAATTTTATTAATTTTATTGTTTTAATTAATGCCCACGAGTTCTTGATGGTCTAAAAAGCTTTTTCTGCATTTTTTTCCTTTCTCACCATAATATTCTATACATCATATATAAACATTTCTTTAAATGACAATGATGCTGGGAAAAATAAAAAATAAAAGCCTCCTGGGACTGTGTTGCATTCTTATGCAAATCATCTAGTCGGACAAAACAAATTGCCTCTTTGCTTAATAAACTGTTGCATTAAGCTGTATTAAATTAAGTTGAATTTTAGCTTAGAGAGAGAGAAAAAAAAAAAAAAAAAAAAGAGCACGTTTCCTTTTTCCTCCCAACTCAGTTTAGTCTCAAATTCTCCATTGGCCGTCCGCTTTGTCCAAGGTCTTCCATATTCTTCCAGAAGTCTGTATTTTTATTTTATATATTGTCCGTGTCATCACGCACAGCATGGTGGAATTTTGCACATTTCAGATTCCCACTAGAGACAATGCCAAACCTGCATCATATTGGAAGGTGTTACAAAGTAGGTCATAAGACTAAATGTAGAAGAGAAAGGGGAAAAAAAAACACACACACATTGAGAGGTAAAATAATTTGGGCGATCTAGAGTCGAGCGGTAAGCTGGACAATTGCGTTCTGTAATTAAAAGTGTCAGCATGTGGTCTGTGTGGGTGTCATCTTCCTCATACTGGAGGTGTCATTTCTTGCAAAAAATAAAAATCACAGCTATAATCAGTAGGTTGGCACAGATGCTTTTTATATGGTATGTGAGCACATTTTGTTTCAAGGATTTGAGTGTGAGGAACAGGGACAACAAAATATACACCCATAGATGAGAAGGGTTCAGAGGTAGTGTTTTTTTTTTTTTTGACTGACTTGTCCTTTGAGTGCATGGACTATTTGTTGTGTCCCCCCTGAAGATTCCATTATCAGCAGGTGGCGGTGGTGTTGGTGCTGTGTCACACTGGGGTGGTGATGATGCTCTCTCTGTGGCGTGTGTCTTATTCTTCTAACACAATTTAACAGAATGTGTGTCATGCCATAGGGTGGCGCGTCTCCGTGGCTGTAGTGGTTCAGGAGATGAGGAGTGTAAAATGTGTTCTCTCATATGGAGTGTCAGAATGCATGGTTTCTCTATCATGCTTATGCTTTCCTTCTGCTTGTTGAAGGAGGAAATGCTCTTGCGGGTGTAGCTGAGGAAACTGAAATGTCTTCGATGTGTATGAAAAGTGCACTCTTCGTTGTCCAAGTGTGTTGTTGCAGCTGATGTTTTGAAGCAGTTTTACTTTTTTGGTATACCATTAGATGTGGAGGAGCAACTGGCCCATAAGTAGGCATTAAATGTGCAAATAAAAAATCTCTTTTTAAGAGAGAAGTGCGAGAAGGCAATTCTGCCAATTCCTTTTAAAGAGCTAAAATGGCTAACAGATAAAAATGCATATAGCATTTTAGGACATACACCTTGAGGTTCTGGAATGATTTAAAGAACGAAAGTAATCCATGATCCATTAATGAAACCACCCACAATGAGATCTACATGGTTCCAAATTCCTGCTATATGTTTTCACTGTACTGTAGGGTGCTAAACATTATGTAACATTATGTAAGTAACAGATTACGTAAGGGACTGACATTTCCGGTTGGGCTGTACTAATTTACGCTAAATCCTCCTTACCTTACAGATAGGTTGAATAACTCACACAGAATTTAGGATGCTTTGGATTAGTCATTGTATAATGACAAAGCATTATAATACGGTTAGCACAGGGACACCTTAGTTTTCCCAAAAAATCTAAACTTGACCACAATTTCCTTTGTGGAATCCTGAAATAGCTTACAAAAGGCATATTTCTAAAACAGCCACAGCTGTAATGCTTAAAAAAAATAATAAGAATAAATAAAAAGATATTTCTATGAGCGACGAATACTCAGTGGTCCAGTTGCTCCTTCCTTTTATCCTTGCATTGATGTGAAAAAACTGCATACATTTCAGAAACAAGGTCACAAAAACAACTACCTGCTATGCCTGGGCTGCACAACAGGTCCTATTAATCGTAATAGACCCACTCCCACCCGCTTAGCTATTCTCCACAGTGGCAGTAAGGGTGCTGAGTTGTGTCAGAACAGAAAAAAAAATGTCCAGTGGCCCACGTTACCTTGGCTGCTCAGGTTTGGATTGGTGTAGTCCCACGTGTCCTGGTCATTCTTGAATACATTGAGGCGTGTTGGCTGTGAGAGGGGAAAAATAATAAATCAGGCTTGTTTCCACACATGCAAATTCATTTCATGTTTGTTTTAATCCAAATATACTAGCAATAGACACGAACAAAATAACTCAAGTGAAAAAATTAGTATTCTGGAACAATCTTTTTTTCTTCTTCTTTTGTCTCAGCTAATAGTTTTTTATTCATAGTTCGAGAAGACAAAAATAGCCTAAACCATGAACCAAAAGCATTAACTGTGTAACTTCGTGTACTTAACACGAAACTCACTACATAATGCTGTGACCATTAATTGCATCGCTTGGTTCGTCACCAAGCACACGACGAACACTCAAACTCAGTGTATGCACACAGACCCAAGGAGAGACTCGGACCCTCAACCCTGGAGGTGCAAAGTCACAGAGCTAACGACTACGCCACCATGCTGCCGAAATGTCACTCACGCAAATGAATTTCTTGTGTATAGAACTGTTGTATAAAATCAGTATCACAATATTACCTGTTGTATTCAGTATAAACTGCATTCTTGCTCATGCAAGTTTGCTTAAATAAAGACTTGGTTTATCTTTATGGAAAAACAAAAGTAGTTCATAATCAAACACTGTAAATACACTTAAAGCCCTTATTCAGACTGCAAGCAAATCTGACTTGCTTTGTAAATCTTATTGTTAAGACTGACTGTAACAAGACGGTAAAGAATCGTCTTCCCGGTGTTTTTTTAACCATGGATTCATGTCCATACCACGTGATGGAGTGGACCTGAACTTCTGCTGACATAGTAAACAGTTTCATTGTTTAATTTTTATTGAGAGTCTATTAGCATTACGATTTTATAAATATATTCAATATTAATTATTTTTAGACTTGTTACAATTCTAAACAAACTTATGACATAAATTCTCCTGAAATACAGGATACCATGCTGCCTGCCAATGTGTGAATAGTTTTGGGAGCAAAAACTGTAGGATTATACAGGAATGGCAACTTTTTACTACATCAAATGCAAACAAATATTACAAATTATTTTTGGAGTCAGTGTGGCAAAACATGAAATGCCACACGATACAAAGCTAAATCATCCCTCCCTCTACATCTCTAACCTTTAGGAATCCAATTTGAATCTAAATTTTAATCCACCTCTCGATGTGTCTTAAAATTGTATTTGCAAAAATCAGATTAAATTTATTGAAAGCAATCTGATTCCAAACTGCAATCTGGATAGAGGAAGAAGGGGGAAAAAAAAAAAAAAAAAGGCTTTTGAGCTTGGCTGAAAAGTTTCCAAGCAACCAGATTATAGGATTTGGCAGCACACTGCACTTCTAGATAATAAATTAATCATTTGTCCACCCTGATATAGCATAAAAGCAAAAAACAGACACACCACCCTCACTCAGCCATTAACAAATGGCTAGTGCGTGTATGTATGTGTATTCCCTAAATAAGAAAACAAAGCTCCACTTACCTTGGCATATTCAATCTTGAGTGTGCAGCAGCCTGAATATATGTCCGCACCATTGAGAGAGGCTTTGGCCCGCTGTGCACTCTGGACTGAATCAAATGTGGGAATAATTAAGGAAAAAAGAAAAAGAAAAAAAAAGTACATCCTAACAATGACAACTACTATTCAACAAGCTTTCACAAGGCTTTCATTCATTTATCAGGAGGGACCACCTTGTCCTGGTAAATGTTGTGAAGTAGCCGGAGCCATTTCAGAGAACACTGGGCATGATGCAGAAACACACACTATACGGGACACTGGTCCATCGAAGTGTATACTTTTACATGCAGTCATAGTAAGGGGCAATTCACTGTAGCTAATTTTGCACATTTTTTGCCAAAACACTGGACAAAGCTTTACAGATGAGCAACTCTTCATAAACAGAACCCCAAATTCAGAATTGATTCAGGACCCCTGGAGCTGTGAAGCAGCAAATTCTTGAGACACATATGTAACTACAGATTTTATTCAATTTACAGAATGCAGAAGCCTCAGTGTCCGGCTCTTCTCGACAGTCGGGGTGATGCCTTCCCTAAAGCAGTAAAGGATATTCTACCATGGCCTGGACTCCATTTTTCCTAAAGATAACAATTCTCTGGACAGGACCACAATTGTTGCAGATGGTATAAAGCACATCCTGGAGGATTAAAAAATAAAATGCAATTACAAATGGTACATATTTGTGACTGTTATAAATGTACAAAGCCATGACCATCCGATCTATAATATTTTTAGGAGTGCTTAAGAGGATTACCGTGGTGATGGGATAAATGGGGTTCATGATCGTGAATAACAAAACATTATTAACACTGCGAGAGTCATCAGAGTCGCCGGGCCGAGAGATCTTCTGACTGGTGGAGTAATTCACATAAGCAGGATTTCCAGCAATGTAGATCTGGTTGTCATTAGCATACGTTACAGCGTTGCAAGAGCCACTCATGTCCTCATATTCAACCAGGGCTTGGCGTTTCTTGGGCATCAACACCACGTAACTGCAGAAACAGAAAATAATCTGGCTAAACCACAAGTGCTCATTTTCCAAACAACACATGTAATGTAGTTAACAAAAAAAATCTGGCCTCTTAATGTATATCGTAATTTTTGCCATTTCTATAAATATATAACTTACTTTTTTATTGTTATTTTAAGTCATTGTTAGACTTAAAAACAACAGATTATGTGTATAAAGGTAATTTTGGAAGCAGACCTGGCAACCTGACAAAGTAGTAATCTCGCTGATGAATGAGGCATAGATACAACAGAGAGATGTCACAAGCCATGTCGGTTGTTTTTTGCAGACCGAACACTGATTAGAGGATACACACATGAACAGCCACTTTTACAAACTCAAGCAAACTCTCATATCATACTGCATGACATTTGGAGCGGATGCAGCCGGGAAAACCTATAGCAGATAGAGCAATGTCAAACCTTAGGATAGATACATCGAACAGGCCAGTATAATAATTTCCACCTGGATCTGTGGTCTGGATTAGACTCTGCAGGGAATCTGTACAAATGAATCCTGCTGGGGTTTTTTTTTTCCGGCTGTGCTAGGAACATTGGTACACTAAACTGTTCTCAAGTAGTAATGGTTTTACAGACACAAATCACAATTTAAAGTAAATAAATTAGACAAATAAAATAGCAACAGTCCAGAAAACAGATTTCTAAAACTGTGTCAAGGCCAATCCATATTAATTAAAAAGGTCTTATTACTGCTGATTATTAAAATGTCAAATACTGTGAAAATTTCTATAATTTCTTCACAATCTAATTAAACAAAAGTTTTACTGTGACAAGCTGTGAAGTGCTTAAAGAAACGATTTATAAGTTGGTTCAGCAGCAACCTCATTTCCCCTCTCATCTATTACAACCACTTAGCATTCAGCATCACCAGTATACTAATGACCGGCCTGGAAACCTATTCAAGACTACTTTAAAAATTACAAAAAAAAAAAAAAAAATGGAGTGGAGAAAAGAGGGGAGGCTTCAAGACTTCTGCACAGTACTGTAATGTTTTTTTTTCTCATTGTTTTCTGTAGTATTATGGTGCAAGTTTATCAATGCTGAAAGGTATATACCATTATACAATTTGGAGTTACTTTCCAAAATACACTATTTTATTTTTTTTAACATTATGTAATTTTGCCCACATCTTCAGGCAAATGTGATTTTAGGCCTAGTCCCAAAATAGGTATTTACTTTTTCCTCCTTGATTCACATTAAACAAGTATGTCTAGCCTAACTCCTAGTTTCTAAATATCACCAACCTGGAAGTAGTTTTATTTTAAGTGAGCTATAAAGCAAAGTTTAAGGTTTAAGTTTAAATCCCATTTTTTTTTTCAGAAATACCAGTGTACATGTGGACAAGGCCTCAGACCTTAAAAGCTCATGTATTACAGCAGTTCATAAGAAGCGCATTACCTGATGGTTCCAAATTCTTGCAGGGCCTCGACAATGTCTGCCTCCAAAACTCCATCCACCAACCCCCTTATGTGGACCACAAGGGAGGGGAGAGGTTTGTGAGGGTCATCATAGCCCTCCTGTAAATACACCATGATCATACATGTTATAGAGAGATTGAAACTATAAAGCTGAAATATAGATATGAGTAGTTCAGTAGGGAGGGGGGGAAAAAAAAAGTCAAATGTACAGTTTACTAAATTTTACGTGATTGAAGTAGAAAGGTAAAAGGGCATTTGGATAACAATAAAGACTCAAACTCAAAGATTTTGAGAGAGACGTTGGCTAATTATTTCTACTACATTAATATAGCTTCAGTTAATCGCAGTGTTAAATCTGTGCCTGCTCAGCATGGATAAGGTCCAATAACAGCATGCCTTGAACTGCTTTAATCTTATGCTTTTTAACCATTTACAGTTAACTGAGGAAAGTCTGAGAAACAATTTGGTTCTTATCGTCACTTGCATTAAAACAGTTGTTCCCTGACTGAACCCAAAAAGTGCAATATCCTGTCCTTTAGACATTCTAGTAGCAGAAAGCTTACTCACACTTCCACATATGTTACATGAATGCTTTGCTGTCGCAAAGAAAGCTTAATCAAAATAATGATTATATTCCTTTGTTAAACAAAACTTTTTTTTTTTTTTAATCTGCTTAGGTCATGTGGAGCATCAATTATGCAAGGCTGTGCAAGATGTTACTTAAGCAATTTCACACGGGAGGAACTGCTACACTGCTGGATATAGCACAGCTGTGATGTAGTTGTAGACGCGAGGGTGCAGTTCCACATATTTAGTCATCAGATTATGATTTGTTTATTTATTTAACCAGTTATTTTTGCTCTGCCAACACATATCCCTCTACCATAGGTGGAACTATCTAACTGTGGTACTGATTAACCATATTAATCTACGTATTAATTTTTGGTACTATGTAGCCAAAAGTTGAGGAGAATAAAACACGGACATGCCGGTCAGACCTTCTCCTTATATTTCCATTTTAGAATATCAGGGTTCCGCAGTTAAATCTCAAATAGCGTTAAATGGAAAGCCAGTGCGCTGCGGTGTACAATTCACTGACACACTAAATAGGGTGCTTGATCAGATGTTGGAGTGCAATTTTGGATAAGGCATGGTGTTTGGAGCTAGTTAGACATAAATAAAAGAACACAGTTCAGATGTGATTCGGAACGACTTACAACTTGGACACAATTATTAAGGATTATAATGAGAAATGTATAAAAAGTATGTTTTTTTTTTTTTAAAGACAATATTATGAGATGTATTTTCTTGTTGAAAGTGCTTCAGTGACCAGAGTAATACATTTATCACATTATCACCACACAAGGAATGCCTCTCGACCAATCAGTTTGCTCAGTCAGAACCAACTATTGTATAACAGAAAACAACGTAAAACAGAACTATCGCTGGCATTGCTTTGTTTACAAAGCTTTATAGTTTTGTTACAGATCACTAAAAATTTACAAATTGTGATGTCACGAACCAAGAGTGTGGATTACTGGGTTTTGTTTATATATATATATATATATATATATATATATATATATAAAAAGCATAGCAATGCAAAAAATGTCAAAAAAAAATAGACAAACATTGTCGTATTTATACACCATTTTTTTGTTTATTTTTAAAGATTTTTAATATCTTACTATTAATGTACATGTGTACATGTAGATGGAGGGGAGGATTTGTAGACTGGATCACTAAAATGTGTAATTAATAGAAATATCAAATAGATCAAAATACTGTGTTAAAGCTCATTAATTTTTTGCTGGCAGGTTATGCCGGCCCTGTTCGCTGGCTACAACCGCAAGTATATTTCAGACATGTGGGAAACACTGACGTCACAGCAACACGGACCACAACAACTCTGACAAGTCCGAATGGTAGCATCACCCTTAACGCTCCTTTTATAAAATGATGACTTCTTCCTCTACCCTTCCGTTTTTAATAATCTAGGTGAAATCCAAATAAACATGGGGCAGAGACTTATCAAAGAAGTCTGGAAAAAATTCTCTCCATTGCAGTAATTTCAATAAAAGTAACTTGTCTCTGGTTCACCATGTATTAGCTCCAACAGAATCCACTCAGTTTCATTCACCACTTTGTCAAAAATGATCCAAACTCTGGTTATATTGTCCCATTATCGCTTTCCGTTCACTGCTACCGTCTCCTCAGTCACCGCTGTGCAGGTGTGAACGTGTTACATCAGTTCATTTGTAGCTGCAGTGCGAGCAAAAATGGATGACCCACTTGTGATTTGGACAGAACAAGAGCAGCGTGCACTGATTATTATTTTTTTTGTGTGGTCTGAGGGTGTACCTGGTGCCGGTATTTAATCAAAGCCTTAAATATAGACAAAGTGTATTGTTGTGAAGAAGTGTATGAATGGATAGAGAAGTTACATTTAAGCATTTGGCAGACGCCCTTATCCAGAGGAACTTACAAACGTGCTTAAGTTTCCGTCATTGGATAGATCCTTACACTGGGTTACTAGGTTACTAAGTACCAAACACTGTTGGGAAAGATTGCCAGAGACTTCAGCTGTAAGGACTTCTAGAGGAAGTTCATTCCACCATCTATCCATTAATTATTTTCTGCCAGAACAGTAAGGAGACTAGATGCATGCCTTCCTCGATCTCAGAGAGATGGTGGGACCAACCTAACAGCGCTGGGGGATCAGAGGAAACTATCAAGGAAGGTCGCACAGGTGTTAGCCATCAAGGAGGACATTTCTGCCCACACCGTCGACACACTGCAAAAACTTAGTTTTGAGGTGTTAAAGCATCCTCCGTATAGCCCTGATCTTGCGCCATTGGGCTTTCACTTTTCGGTCCCCTGAAAGCAGCCCTACGACGGCAAAGATTCACGTCTGATGAAAAAGTGAAGACAGCACTGCATTTGCGGCTCACAGCTCAGCCTGTACCATTTTAATGAGGGAATCGAACGCTTCTCGACAGATGGATAAAGTGAATTGAAAAGCAAGGAGACCAAGTCGAAAAATATGTTGAATCAGTGACAGCAATTCATATATCGCCACACTAAATCCAAAATAATAAAATTAAAAAAATTAATTTAACATCATTTGGAGCAGTAAAATCATGCCCTTAATCCTGAAGGCAGCATGCTTGAAACTTCACACATTGGCAGGGATCAAATTATCGGTCAAGTTTGTTTAGAATTGTAATGGAATCTGAGGCGAAAAAAAAGTTAATATAGAATGTTTGTGAAATTGTGAAAGTTATAGAATCGTGATACAATTAGTATCGGCACCTAGGTAACGTGTGATTCCGATCCCTACTTGACAAAGAAGCCTAAATCAGCCTTTACCCCAGCAATTCATAATTGTATTTCATCTTGGTAGGTTCCCCGCAAGGCCCAGGTTCGATTCCCACCCAATGGATGCTGTGCCTGTCCGAAGCCTGGATAAAATTGGAGGACTACATCAGGAAGGGCAGTCGGGGTAAAACCTGTGGTGTGCGGATCGGATGATCCGCTGTGGCAACCCCTCGGTTTGGAGCAGCAGAAAGACGATAAACGATTTTATTTTCTTGTTACAACAGAGCTAATGACACCAGAACGTGTTAGACTAACGAGTCTGAAACCGCAACGATTCACAGCAATGAACACGAAAGTGTGAACTCTGATTAAATCATCACATTCTGAACGATCAGCGCGACACTTTCTGCAGTGCCGTGGACACATCATATGTAATCTTGAATTATCTTGAGTTCACTTTTGTGTAGTAAACAGTGACGGCTGGTTGTCATGTTAACTAATAAGCTCAAAACAAACGGTTTCCTGATCCATAAACGAATTACGTACCCACTATACATACTCCAGGGCACATTTTCTTCAAACCTGGTCAGCTGGGTAACAACCCTTTTTCATAAATCTAAGTAAATGTGTTCCTGAGGAAGCACTAAAGCATGCAGGGCCGCCGGGGGTTCTCCCGGATCAGACCCAGGAACCCGTGCTTTAGTGAACTCTTTGGGTTTTCTACTTTGTTCCCTCGCTGGACCAGTGCAGGTGCATACTGCATTTGTCATTACAGTGCATACAGTAATAAACGCGTGTGTTAATCTAGACAAAACCAAGAAAGACAAACAATAATAACCAGGATCTTTGTTAGCTTCATGGCCGTACCAATGCACAGGCCCTGTTGAGGCGGCGTGGCCTCTTGGGGCGTTATTCCACGCGACTTCTGCTAACTTGCTTGCTAACTACATTCATTCCCGCTAAAGCTAGCAGTATAAACACACAGGCGCGTTTTAAATAATCACGAAACGCCTCTAAAATGGGACCACGTCACGAATTATTCAGAGCGTGGTAAAATATAATCCGGTGAGATTCAAGAGAAAAAGGAGAAACAAAGCCGTTTAGCTAAGTCGAGCTAACAGGGTTGTGCAGCTAGCGCGCGCCACTTACGCGCGAGCTTTTCGCCAGAGCGTTTGTGGTTTTTAGAGGAAAAGAAAAGACTTAGGTGTAAGCTCTGGCCTGTGCACGTGCACTACTTACAGTCGCCATTCCTCCGTCGTTGTCGGTTTTTTGGCGCTTTGTAGCCCTGCCTCCCTCGCTGTAGTACCGGGCCGTTTGCGTAGCCATGTTGTCCCGTTAGGTTTTTTTTTTTTTTTTCCCCCACGCACCAAATGAAAATGGACGAGAAAAAAATACGAGAACGTGTGCCTGCCTCTTGCGAGCTCCTATTGGTCATAAACTTACAGCGCTCAACCAATGAGGAACCACCAGAAGCGTAAAACTGCTCAGTGATTGGCCGATAGTGTTCTTTAAGTTAAAATTATTGCTTTCTGTACTGCAACACTGTACATAATGTACATGTGACTGAAATAAATGCACTCTAAAACTGCACTTACAAGAGTATATGACCTACTACCCAACAATCATCTACACCACTTATCCTGTGTAGAGTCATGTTTCTAGGTTTTCTATATGGAAAACCACACTGTTTGCAAAACACACCCAAAGCAATTTGATATACTCCTCCTAGGGAATTAATGAGTGCCACCAAACTGGGCCAATATGATCTCAAGACAATGAGTATGGAAAATTGCAAAAGGGTTTTTTAATATCTCAAATGGTTCACTTATGATAGATAGATAGATAGATAGATAGATAGATTTATTGATGTGATAGATAGATACTTTATTCATCCACATGGGGAAATTCACTTATGGCAAACAGTGGCTAATAACTTTATTATAAAAAAAGTTATATAAAAGCTGATGAAAATGGTGCCTGCTGTCACACTCGATGACGAACGCCTGTGACACGCATATAGTATGAGCTACTGTTACATTACATTCTGACAGAGTTTCCTATTAAAAGCATGTGCTCACTGAACCCAGTTTTTCTGGTGTGCCCGGGCGGCAATGGTACAGGTGCTTGGGCCAGATCATTATTGCTTTGCAACTATATTTATTACATGCTGGGGTACGCTTCTTTTACAGGAAAAGAGTTTGTAGAAATAATTAAAAGGTTACAGCTAAAAGTAAGCTGATCAGGTTTAATGTAATCAGTGATATCGTTTCAAGTTGGAAGCCCCACGTACACGTCTGCCTCTCTTACTGTACAGCAGAACTCTGCATAACTTATTAATACAGAGTATTTTACGTCTTGTTAATGCTAAGTTGTACTTATTTCGTCATCAGCCATCAGTCATCGTGTGTTTCTCAAGGATTTCGGTGGTCTGTAGGTGCATACATTTCTGTCTTTCGCATACTCTGTTCTATTGCCAGATGCTGTGACATAATCTGACACATAATTGCTCATAACTTCACTTCTACTCAACATTTAGATTTTTTTTTGTGATGCAGGTTTAACTTCAGGCAAATTCCTAATTACTCCCAAAGTTTCATTAAATTCTGTCAGGCCATTTTTGCATGATGCTGTGACAAAATCTGGCTTGATAGATATACAAACAGGCAGAACATTTTCTGAGACTGGTTTTGGATTCTCCAATGTATGAAATGCAAAGACATCATTGACAGAGCAAGTTCTGACCAATGTACAGACAAAAAAAACTTTCTTGTATTTTATAGATACAAGGTCCTCTGCTGTCAGGGGACAAAACAGGTGAAAATCCAATGAAGCAACATCCGGACTATAGGGAGGATGCTTTAACACCCCAAACGAAAGTCTTGCAGACGTCTGTCATCAGTCGTGGATGTGGACGGGTATCCGGCTCCTTCTTGATGGCTAACACTTGTGCGACCTTCCTTGCACTTTTCCATCAATTCATACACACTTCAACGACAAAACACTTTCTCCATACTGCACACAAAATCTTTGATAAATAACGGCACCAAACCCTCAGACCACACACAAAAAAAACATGAATCAGTGCACGCTGCGATTATTATTTTTTTTTTAGATACAAATAAACTGATCTACCATGTTTACACCTGCACAGAAGTGACTGGGGAGACTGTAGCCTTGAATACAAAGTGCCAATACGACAAACAGAAGTTTTAATATAACTGGAGTGAAGATAATTTTTGATGCCTACATATTTCAAACTCATTGTAATAATTATTTAATTCTGTAAAGCTGCTTTGCAACAATAATCATTGTTTAAAGCGCTATATAAATAAACTGAATTTAACTGAACTGCATAATGTTATTTCCCCCTTCTGCAACCAAAACAGCAATGCATGGTGTGTGTTCTGTCATCTTTCTAGAAAAAACCAGCATTAACCTTTTCAGCAATTTGAGTTACAGTAGCTCTTCAATATGATCTGACTACTTGGGCAACAGTAAGCCTTGGCCTCCCATGACCATCACTGGTTCACAGGTCTTACTTCCTTGGACCACTATTGGCAGGTCCTGACCACTGAAGTCAGGGAACATCCCACAAGAGCTGCAGTTTTGGAGTTGATCTGACCCAGTCTAGCCATCACAATCTGGTCCTTGTCAAAGTCCCTCGCATCCTTACTCTTGCACATTTTTTCTGATTCCAACACATCAACTTCACACACAAAAATGTTCGCTTGTAACACAGGGCCAAATTGTAATGGCTGGCTCATGTAATCTGATCCAATACAAAAGCTACTGTAGCTCAAACTGGTGAAAATATTAATACAGTACTGGTTCTCTTAGAAAGGAATCAGAACACACAGTGCATCACTGTTTTGGCAGCTAAAAGATGGACCTACTCAATATAATGCGGGTGGTCGTAATGTTATGCCTGATCTGTGTACATTGTACTTAAATGAAATTGGTTCACACGGTCTGTAAAGTCTTCCTAAAATTCGAGCTCATGTGTCATGCTAGAACTCTTTATTCTTTTTTTGTTCACTTCCAGTGTAAACTTACAGGCAAAATAGGAAAACTCAGTACAACTGTTTTATGAGCATTATCATTTGTTTTTGATCAATATGGAAATCAAAAATATACAAATTTCACTTTATAATTAAAGGAGGGAAATAATATTTATAGTGACAACAATTTTAAGGAAAGCAGACACGAGAGTGAATAAATTCTTTCAAACTAGCAAAAGTGAACAGATTCTATAATTGTATAAGATTTTATGTGAAGGAAAACAGAGTTACAAAGCTAAAAAGAAAAAATAAATTGGGTAAGTGATTTCGGTTTAGTGGTTCTTCTCCACTTGTTCTCCATCAGTGGACTTGGGGCTTTTTTTCGGGCTGGGGGACCTGGAATGGCTGGAACACAGAGAAAGTGTCCTTCAGTGAGGAGAACACATTTCCAAAATAAGTAAAATCATCCATGAACTTCAACCATATTCCTCCTGGATGGCTCTTATTCCAAAGTTTGAGCTTGACCTCTTTCAGTGCTGCTTGAAAACTAGAGAACATGATAAATCTAGATACAACAGGATGGTAAAACATCATGACCTATCATACAAATGGTATGAAAAACTATGAATATCTGTCATATAGTTGTGAATGTTAAATAGCTGGATAGCAGCTGGGAGCTTAAAATAAAAAAAGAACAAATACTCCAGGATATTTCTGATTCCTCCGTGTCTGTAGTATATGTGTAGGGTATTATTAGTTATAGGTATACATGTTATGCTAGCTACCATGGCACATTTGGGCATTTGTCCGAATTTGACCAAAATTTAGGTGACACAGACATGATAAAATCTTTCCCAGGTTGTTCCCATAATCTTATTTAAACACTAAAACTATCATGATAAAGTTAATCCCCCTACTTAGTTTTTTGGGGGTATAAGCATTATGTGGTTTTAGTGCGAGATCACAACCCTACTACAAAGACCTCTTAGTGCTCTACACAAAGGTTTTCTGCAAGAATGATTATAATACTGATTGAATTCATCAATTGGAAATGTTATATTTATAGGTTTCTTTTGTAGGCGTTAAGGGTTAACACTGTCTAACTTGTCCCTCCAGGTTTGAGGGTTCAATTCCGGCCTTGGGTCTGTGTCTGTGTGTTTGTGTGGAGTTTGAATGTTTTCACCATGCTTTTTGCGTTTCATCTGAATACTAAAGTCCAAAGACATGCAGATTAGGCTAATTGGTGTTCCCAAATTGCCCATAGTGTGTGAAAAAAAGGGAAATTTGTTAATTTGCAGACAAAGTGTATAGAAAAATGCTGGAGTATTCCTTTAAAGTTGCTTAATTAAACCAAAATTCTGCTGACGGCAACGGGGTTCGAGAGTGCTATATCTAATGATGAAAGACCAATTTTAGAACCCAAGAGTGCCACCATCTCACATGAGCCATCTACAAAACTCCTAACTTTTCCTTTACCTCTTTAATACCATCACGTTATACAGAGATTAACGTAAAAAATCTCAAACAATGAATTTATCTAAACCAGTTAGATTGATAAAATGCACTCTCACACACACACACACACACACACACACACACACACACACACAAAACAGGCATGTTACTTATACTCTCACTCATTAATTAATTCATTCATTCATCCTCTTAACAGCACACACTCACTCTCACAGGGGTGTTAATCATCACATGCTCTGCATATGTTCAGAATTATGAAAAGGTTTACAGAGAATCTGGTTTTATTAGCACCAGGGCTCATATCAAGAAGGACAGTAACTCTTGGGTTGGTTACCTTTGCAGACAGTGGCGGAAACAACATACAGAGAAGCGACGGATGCTAGAACTCGAAGACACACTCGCAGAGGTCTTGAAGACTGATCTCTCGTCTCTCTCTTTCTCTCACACACCCTTCTCAGAAGCTAAGCGTGAAGCCAGAGCTTTGAAGGAAAAAAAAGGGAAAG
This sequence comes from Clarias laeviceps, assembly GCA_030014305.1. Taxonomy (NCBI): domain Eukaryota; kingdom Metazoa; phylum Chordata; class Actinopteri; order Siluriformes; family Clariidae; genus Clarias; species Clarias laeviceps. The sequence continues at coordinate 8,390,847 of JAQMYJ010000018.1, read as the reverse complement.
GGGGAGCCCAAGACTCTCAGCCCAGCATTTCTGGTCTGCAGTAGTAGTGCATGGGGTGGGAGTGGGGGCGTGTGGAACAACTGTTTGAGTACGCGCAGGATGCCCTTGGACGATCTCGTTAAAGCAGCGCGGCTGGAGGCTGATCTCGGGTAAGCTCTTTTGTCACCCTTCTGGAGGACGTTTAACATGGCAAGGACGAGCCCTGGTCAGTGCCATCCACTCCCGCACTCTTTAAGAAAAGACAAGAACAGCCTGCAGCAATTGGTCACCGGAGTCTGATCAAGACAGATTTGTGCTTGTTTTCTTTTTTTTTGGCGGGTGATCTCGTTCACTCTCTGTAGCTAATCAACTGGATCTGAGGGAGAAGAGAGATGAGAAGATTCCCCAAATCGTAACCTCCTGACCCACCCCCTCCCCTGAACAAAATCCTGACTCTTGCAGGCTTTCATAAATTATGTGTGCGAGTTGTCTTTAGTGCATTAATTACGACCTGACCAAGATCATCTAGACTAGGTGACCTAAAAGTAAAAGACATTTCAGACAGTAGTGGGAATGAACGGCTGGCCCAATGCTCCCTCACTCATTTTGGAATGTCACATAGTTAGACTCTATACTGCATCTAATTTAACTGCCCCTCCTTCATCCATTCATACCTTCATACCAATCGATCCATCCATGGCTGGAGCTGCATCACCAGACTAAACGTCTTACCACTGGTGGAAGTTGTGCTTTCAGAACAAACTACAAAATATATAATAGCCTACCTTAAACTAAACCAGGGATGCTTTTTTCCTGACTATGATCGACGGGCAAATCTAACCTGAGCATTAAATCATAAACATCATAGTTCATAATTAGACTGTGTCTTTGAAGGTATTCTAGTTCAGATAAGTTTACTTCTTAAGAACGAACATCCCTTTAGATACTTGATCAGAAAAATGACAAGGTTAGGGCAGTTATAGAAAAGCAAAGTAAATATGATGTGGACAGTGATTAAGAACCTACCTACGCCTCTTGAGGCTGCGAGAGCGGGACCTGGATCTTGAGCGAGAGCGCGAGGCAGATCCAGATCGGGAGTGAGACCGACTGAAAAAGTATAAATCACACAGCATTCTTGCGTCAGGCCTAGGCTGACCAAAAAAAAGAAGGAGAAATAGCAATTATAGACTGGTGTCATACCTCCGAACAGGAGTCCTAGATTTGGAGCGAGCTGGAGTGCCAGACCTTGATGGTTTAAAAAAAAAAAAAAAGTATGTTACCTAAAACATACAACACTAATTTATTAATTATATCAAAACGAAAAGAAAAAAAAAAAAAAACATTTAATGGAAGTTACAGTGATTGTGATCTTACAAATTTCCAACCACTTACCTGCTCCTGCGTTTTGAGTAAGATGGAGAACGGTACCTCCTAAAAGAAAGAGAAATGCTTATAGTATAATACAGGTGTTCTATAAACACTTTGCATTACTTCACCTAAAAATCTTAATGCAGCCTGGAATAACAAGAAAACCTGGAACATTTGGGCAGTGTCATGTCGCCTCTATTGCTTTTACTTGTTATTATTCTACTCTAAACTAGTTATAGTGGCTCGCCATGTCTGCATGGGTTTCCATCAGGTTCCCTGATAATTGCTAGTTATCTTAATGAACATATTTTCTATTTCGTAAGGATATATTTCTTTAGGATCTGTAAAGTATGTTGTCAGATGATTATATCAATCATACGATGGTCATTTTTCAGGAGACTGAATCTTTTTTTATTCCCAGTTCATGATCCAGCTGTGTGTTTCAAGTTGTAATAACAATGAGTACATCATGTTGTGTAACTGTACCTATTCAGTAGTCTACAGGTATTTTGAAAGCTATGAACAATAATATATTGAAAAATCCAACCGGTTATGGCTGCGGCTTCGAGATCGTGAACGGTTGCGGCGGCTCCTTGACCTGGAGCGAGATCTAGACCGGGACCTGTGAAAGAAAACAAGAATATTCACTTCCTTATTTTTAACAGCACTTTATTAAATCAGAAAAGCCTTTAATGGCAAATAAACTTTAGTGGTCAAAATTTGAAATCGGGGGTGAGGAAGGGACCACTTTTTGCACCTGCTTCGACGCCCTCGCTTGCTGAAGCGGTAGCAGTCGTAGGCGTAGTGTCCCCTGTCTCCACACTGATAGCATCTATCATTTGGATCGAATGGACGGCGACTGGCACGGCCATATCGGCTTTTTCTAGACATGCCAGTGGACAGCTCCACGCGAATCCGAGATCCACCGAGCAGCCTAAAGTGGGATGAAAATAAATAAATAAATAAATAAATAAATAAACAGATGCATGAAAAATAAAAAGTCTTTCTCCTAGTTAAATACACAGGTTGATTAAGTTTCAAAATGCACATTTTTAAACATACTTACTTTCCATCCATTCCTTTTACTGCATCCTCAGCATCCCGGGCATCTTCATATTCCACAAAAGCAAATCCAGGAGGGTTCCTGGCCACCCAAACACTGCGCAAAGGGCCGTAGTAGCTAAAAGCCCTTTCAATTTCTCCTTTAGCAGCTCCTCCTCCTAAATCTCCCACATAAACCTTACACTCCAAGTTTCTGGAGGAACTGCGAGATGATGATGATGAGTAGTATGACATCTCTTTTTTCCCTACCTGCAAAGAAAGAAAAAAAAACTCAGACCCACAGGGTTGGATGCTAATAATGAAGCCTTGGTAATTTACCTGAGTTGAAGCCTCTATGCCCTTCAAACATTCTGGACAAAAGTCTGTTTAATTGCTTGAGTGAACATCCTTTAGCCTGAGATCCAGAATTCAATTCTGCATCACAGGCTAACCATCAATTCTCTCAATTTGGTATCAATTCTTTCAATGCATTTAGAAAATGTTACATAATTTTGTAGAACATACAGTACTGTGCAAAGGTCTTAGGCTCTGTATTATCTGCAGTACAAATGTTATATATGTTTATCATGTCTGTATAATTATCTACAAAACAATTCACTATTTCTTAACATACCTCCACTTTAATAAATAAGTAACAGAATATTGGCTTGTCTGTAATGAAAGCATTATATTACATCACAGACCGGTTTTAGTTGGAAACAAAAAACCTAGTGTAAGCTTCTGGGTTTTGCATGAAAATAGAAAGGAGCAAGTGTGACAAAGTTACCAGAAGAACTCTGCAATATTATACAGCATACTCAGTAAAACTTAAAACCTGTCGAGTCAAAAGTTATCTGCACTCTGGCTTTTTAATTTATTTTAACTAACTTTTATAAAAGACAAATACATCATTTTCTAACATAATCTCCTTGATTTTAAACACACTTTAAGCCATCTGTCAACAAGCTTTCATATTCTCTCATTAAAAAATGTTTTAGGCTGAGCGGCGAGCCACTAATGCACCACTGTCCTCAGTTCTTCATCAGAAGTGGATCTTCATCCTTGTAGGGCTGCTTTCAGGGGATCAAACAGGTGAAAATCTAATGGAGCAAAGTCAGGACTATAGGGAGGATGCTTTAACACCTCAAAAGTGTCGACAGTGTGGGCAGAAGAGTGTGGACATTGTCATGAAAAATCACAATGCCCTTGGATAGCTGTCCTCTGTGTTTAATCTGAAGTTTAAGCTTCAGCTCTTCAATAAGCATCTCACTGTAATAAAGTGTCGATTATTGAACCTTTTCCTGATAATGTTCCAATACCAGCCCTTGAGAATCCCAGAAAACTGTATACATCGATTTTTCAGTTGATGCTTGGTTTTTGAACATTTTCTTGGTCGGCAAGGGAGGGTGGTTCCATACCATACTCTGCCATTTACTTAGTGATGAATCCATGTCTCGTCATCAGTAATGATTCTCTTTAAGAAACTTTCACCATCTTTAGAGTATCAGTGCAAATTTTGTATGCTTTTGGCACACCCTCATATCAAAAAAAGCTCTTCTTTCATGCATATCACAAGTGAGGCATCTATTTTTGCTCACACCACAGTTAAAAATGAACTAATCTAACACGTTAACACCTGAAAGGGGTGACAGTAGCCTTAAATGCAAAGCGCTGCTAAGACAATGTGGCCAACCGAAGTCTTAAAACTTAGATAATTTTTGACTTAACCTCATAATTTACATTCAGTCTTTCACCACACACTTTTAGCATTCATCTGTGCACTGAATATTCATCCTCATTCACCTAATTGTTGCACATATTCATCTCATTCTTTATACAAGTTATTGGCAAAAGTTTTTGGCCAAACGTGAAACGACATTGTATCCAAATACATATAATTCAAAAAGTTGGTCCCCCTTTTGCCACTCTTCTTGGAAGGCTGTCCACAAGATTTTAGAGTGTTTCTGTGGGAATTCGTGCCCATTCATTCTGTAGAGCTTTTATGAGGTCGGGGACTGATGTTGGACAGGAAGGCCTGGCTCACAATCCATGCTCCAGTTCATCCCAAAGGTGCTTGACGGGGTTGAGGTCACAGGGATCTGTGCGGGAAGTTCAAGTTCTTCCACACCTAGCTTATCACACCTTGTCTTTATAGTCCTTGTGCACTGAAACACAGTCGCATTGGAATAGAAAGGGCAAGGGCCTTCCCTAAACTGTCGCCACAAAGTTGAAAAAATAGCATCGTCCCTTTAGATTGTTTTTCACTGGGGATAAGGGGCCTGATTAAACCAACTGCATTCAATAATTAACAGGTTTGGCCAAATACGTCCTTATAGTGCATATAATACAATATTTTTCTCTTCCTTCTTTATATTGATGGGTACATAGGAACCTATCATGTTACAGTACTATGCTTGTTACTGTATGTTTGAAATTCCCATCGTGATCAATAAAGCATCTATCTATCTATCTATAAAAGCAATCCAGAAGTGGAACTTCCAGCTTTAAAACAAGATAGCAAGCGGTTCAAATCGCTCATCATTTATAACAATAAAATAACCAGCTTCGAATATTGTTTTCAATTCTTCCATGTCTCTAAATCGGCTGTGGTTATTACCAAGCTGATTAAATTAGCTAGCAAAGAATTTTCCAGAGCCTAAACGCTAAGCTCATGTTCCACTTATTGTTTACGTTGCTAGCTAGCTAATTAGATACCACTTAAACCCGAAAAGACGTTGATATTATTGTTACAATGTTATTAGCTAAATGTCTTCTGAGGGGGGGAAAACGTATTTGTCGAACCAGTTTCATCGACAGACAGGACACACCTAGCTTGTTTCCCCCTCCATTATCGTGTAAGCTTATATGCATCACTAGGCAGATAATACGCAACGCAGGCTAGAGCTAAACGCTAAATTAGCATGCTAGCTACCAGGGAATTGTCGTTGTATATTACACCTACCTTTTTTGTGTCAGTTAGTATATCCAGGTTTCCAAAATGAGCATTGAAAAGTGTACACCTGAAACGATAAAGATTTTCGCTAATAAGTGTCAATAGCTTGACATGAAGTGGCGAGGAGCTGGTGGTTGCTTTCCCGCAGTAGTGGGAGGAACAACAACAACTAACACATCACAACCCAACTGACTTTGGCTTCGCACCAAGGCGAAGGCATGAAAAACTGTTAACGCACACCAACTCATCGCGATCATGTTAGAGATCACACGAGGAGCGATCAACGATGGTTGCACGAAATATGTTTTATGACTGTAGACAAAATAGAATTAATCTTTAGGCGCTTGGGATGAGGGTTTAGATCTACACCATATGTTTTTATCTCCTGTATGGTGTCATGTCATCCAACTAGATCAGTGGTGTTTCTTTATATACAGTGATTCAATATGGGTCATTCACTTAAAGGGTCAAATTACTGGTCGGCATCAAGAAAGAAAACGTTCAAGTCAAGCCAAGACTTTAGATTTAGCAGAATAACAGAAAACATTTATGAGAATAACACTCCTCTTATCACACTATATAATCCCCTGCTTTTAATGAATTTATCCCAGTGTTTTATACTAGTGCTTGGATTCCATGAATGTAGAAAGTTTTCTCAGTCATAATCAGACTGTCTGCTTCATGTCTGAAACACTACTCCTCCCAGGAACACCTTTAATTCCCCAAACATGTGGAAATCACTTGGAGTAACTGTACAGGGATGCGGCAATAACTACCAGCCGGGCTCTTGTATTGTGCTGTTCACGAATGATTGTGTGTACAGTTCCCACAGGCAGATGCGTCTCTTCCACAAGTTATTCATCGATTTTAAAAGATCATGTGTTCCACTCGCCACAATGTTCACGACTGCAGTGGGCTCTGACCTACCTATGGCCTTCTTTAAAACTGATATTCCATTCAAATGATTTACAGTGGTTAAGATCCCCATCACTGTACTGTGCTTGAAGTCTTCTGTAAGTGTTAATCAGCTTTACTTCTTCATTCACTTCACTCTTGGTTTTAACCCTCCTGTATATAATTTTTTCATATATATATATATATATATATATATATATATATATTTTTTTTTTTTAACTCTACTTAATTGAGTTTACTTAATACTTCACTGGCGAAGCTTGAACTATAAATCACCATTAAATACATCGAAATTTAATTAATTCATTTAGTGGTATGTCATGAAGCTAGGAAGTAAACATTTTATTTACTGGAAACTGGGAATTGCTGAAATGGTTATGGATTGTACCACACAGTCAGGGCTAACATTTTGGGATAACTGTCAATAGCCTATACCTCATAGTCCAGTCTGAAGTAACCTATAGGTGTTTTATACACGGTTGCACAGGTGACATCCCTACTACCCCTAAAAAAGCTATACTAATAAAACTGTAATGAATTGAAACTGAAGTCTCTGTATAGTTTGCAGGTGATTACCAGCTTTTTGGAGGGTTGTCTGGTCAGATGAAACAAAAATATAACTGTTTCGCCATAATAATTAGTGGTATGCATATAGGGAAAGAGGTGAGGTAACAGATGGAATATAAAGAAGGACTTTAGAAACACTGAAGCAACACCACAAGACATCAGCGTGTAAGGTTAATGAAATTGGTCTGGGTCTTCCTGCAGGATGATGATCATACACATACTGAGTATTCAGACCATAAAGGTTCAATGCTTTCTGTTAACTAATTAACAGAAAGGTTTTATTAATGCATGCTCTCTCGTCATTTTCCCATCCATGACATATCCCGCACTCCATGCTTTTACTAAAATATGTTTGCCACATAACATTGCTGAGCATTTACCTGAACAAATGAAGCAACTCCAGATCATAACGCTGCCTCCAGGGCCTTGTACAGTGGGCATTACGCATTACTTAATGTGTTTTCTTCTTACGCTGACATGCCCATCACTATAGAATATGGTCTAATTTCATCAGACCATATGACATTTTTCCATTGCTCCAAAGGTTAATTATATTCTCCTTAACAAATTTAAGTGTTTTTTTTTTTTGCTGATAAGTCTCAATAAAAAGAGTTTTTCTACAGGGCCACACATACACAGCAATTTCTTTTCACCATGCATCTTTACACATTTCGTCCATGAAGTTGAAGTTTCAGTATCCTTACAAGTTTTTAATAATGTTAGACCATTCTTAACCCATTCCAGTAATTTCAAATATCCTTAATTGAAATATCAATAATTTGACCCTTCTTAAATGGATCAAACACATGTACACACACACAACGGACAATTTGGGAACGGCAATGAGCCTAACCTGCATGTGTTTGGACTGTGGGAGGAAACTGGAGTACACAGTATAAACCAACAAATTGCGGGGAGAATATGTAAACACAGACCAGAGGTGGGAATCAAACCCCTCCACCCCTATATATATATATATATATATATATATATATATATATATATATACATACACACACACAGTATATACAGCTCCAACAATGTACATGAGGCTTACTAGCGGCTCCATGCTACTGTACCAATACCATGTATTTTCCAGACTTGGGACTGGCTCAAGAAGACACTGGATGACGCTGCCTAATGTTGCAGTTGGTGATGAATGCATGTATCACACCCACACTCATAAAAGTTGATGATGATAATGTTGACTGTCACACAACTGTGTTGGAAATTCCTGTGCGAACACCAGGCGTCGGCCAATCAAACAAACAAAAAAACCCCAAACATAATTTCTAATTTATATATATGTTGTTGTTAGTCTTTCCGCACCTAACTTGGCACAGATTTCATGCTGGATGCCCTTCTTGACGCACCCTTCCATTTTATCCAGGCTTGGGACTGGCACTGCATCCAGTGGCTGGGGTTTGGACATTACGTAGGAATCTAACTCAGGCCTTCTGTTGTATACTACCGCGCAAACGTTCAGGATCACTTTCTAACTCCATGGTCGTTCATGATTTTAATTTCTCTCTACATTGTAAAGCAGCCGTCCAAAATACAATAAACTACTTTATAACTGCTCTAATCCGAGGTGCTGTTAATTGGTGGTAAGTTTTAGTCTTGCCTTCCTGGGAAGGTCTTTATGAGAGCCAGTTTCATCATGGTGCTTAATGGGTTTTGCGAATGCATTTGACAATACTGTTCTTGCAACAACTATTCCAGAGAGGCTGACCTCCATGTCTTAAAATATCAGCTTACTGTTGTTGTTGTTACATAATTATCTAATCCCATCTATGTGTTCTTTCATAGTTTTGAAATCCCCAGAATTGTTGTAGAATGTAGAAAATAAATCACTAAACAAAAACTTTGCAAGTGATCCCAAACGTTTGAGCTGTAATATACAGGTGAAACTTGAAAAATTTGAATATCGTGCAAAAGTTCATTTATTTCAGTAATGCAACTTAAAATGTGAAACTAATATATGAGATAGACTCATAACATGTAAAGCAAGATAGTTCAAGCCATGATTTGTCATAATTGAGATGAATATGGCTTACAGCTCATGAAAACTCCAAATCCGCAATCTCAGAAAATTCAATATTCTAGGCTGAAAGTGTCCCACTCTAATCAGCTAATTAAGCCATAATTCCTGAGCCTTTAAATGGCCTCAGTCTGGTTCAGTAAAAAGCACAATCATGGGAAAGAATGTTGACCTGACAGTTGTGCAGAAAACCATCATTGACATCCTCCATAAGGAGGGAAAGCCTTAAAAGATAATTGCAAAAGAAGTTGGATGTTCCCAAAGTGCTGTGTGGAAAAAAAAGTGCGGTCAGCAGCAGGGATGACCGCAGCCTGGAGGGGTTGTCAGGAAAAGGCCATTCAAAAGTGTTGAGGACTTTCATAAGGAGTGGACTGAGGCTGGAGTCAGTGCATCAAGAGCCACCACACACAGACGGGTCCTGGACATGGGCTTCAAATGACGTATTCCTCTTATCAAGCCGCTCTGAACAACAAACAACATCAGAAGCGTCTTACCTGGGCTAAAGAAAAAAAGAACTGGTCTGTTGCTCAGTGGTTCAAAGTCCTCTTTTCTGATGGGAGCAACTTTGGCATCTCATTTGAAAACAAAGGACCCAGAGTCTGGAGGAAGAATGGAGAGGCACACACTGCAAGATGCTTGAAGTCCAGTGTGAAATTTCCACAGTCTGTGTTGGTTTGGGGAGCCATGTCATCTGCTCGTGTTGGTCTACTGTGCTTAATTAAGTCCAGGGTCAACGCAGCGTCTACCAGGAGATTTTGGAGCACTTCATGCTTCCTTCCACAGACAAGCTTTATGGGGATGCTGACTTCATTTTCCAGCAGGACTTGGCACCTGCCCACACTGCCAAAAGCACCAAAACC
>JAQMYJ010000018.1:8356297-8377026 GCA_030014305.1 Clarias laeviceps | reverse complement strand
TATGTAATGAAATCATATCTGACATATATTGTAAAGCTTCATTGTTAAACACTTCACTTATGTATATGAATTTCTTTGAATTTGTATTGAATTGCAATTCTGCTTCCTTTAATTCAATTTCGAATTGTAATTCTAGTTCCTGTTTTTGGCATCAATTCAAATTCAAGAATTGAATTGGAATTTAGGAGTCATTCTCAATTCAATTCTGAATTGTGCACAAGCCTGCTACTACTACACAGACTACTTAAATATAAATGAAATAATGCCCTAATGAATGTGAAAACGTTTCGATGTTTGGCTTCAGTATTGTCAAACCAAGCAATTTATTGGAAAATTATCAAAGCTACCTAGCATTAATAGCTTTAAAGAATCTTACCAGAGTCAAGAACAATATTTGTACAGTTCTATTATTGCAAGTTTGTTGCACATTTCCTAAATGAATAATGAACATCATGGGTGCCATTGTCTTCATTGTGGTCATTCATTGTTTGTTCATTTCTTCAATTTCTTCTTCCCTAAAAGAAAGAGCTCAGTGTTTTACCCAAGTTATGATTGCATGCAAACTTGTCAGCATTTATGATTGCAGAACTGTGCACTAATGTGATCTGTCTTTCTTTTGTAGGTTTGCCCTGAGACTGGAATGGAGGCACCACTTAGGACTCTTCTTAATTTAAATATATACATTAAAATAGAAGATGCATAGTGGGAGTTGTATATGCATTTCTTAGGATTACAAAATGTACAAGTGTTGTTAACTTGCTTCTGATTTATATGTATCGGTTAAATAATGCCACATGCGCTAGAACAAAACACAATAAATCCTTAAACCAGTGTTTGGTCTTTGAAATGTCGTATGACAAAACACACACGGTGACCATGCTTTTTTAAATTTCTGATGACACCCAAATGTCTTTACTTCTATACAAGCTTCCAAATGTGTACCATCATTACAGGCATCTTTTCAATGCAGGTGTGTAGCTGTTTTCTTCAATCTGCACTGTTAAGACAACGTCACTGACTTGTGTAGTAAATGACCTATAAGCTTGGATATAACCAGACCGGTCATTTCTACTAGGTCATTTAGTCAGTGGTTTTGCAATGCTTTATCTGTCTTGCCCTACTTCTGTTACTTCTTGCTGACACAGACTTTTAGTTCATTAGAATTCCGTTTTGTTTACAAGTAAACAACCACAATTGCACACACTGGCTTCATAAAATCAGCAACTTGAGTATGCAATGCTGCTGATTGCATTGAGAGTAGAAGGTGCAAATTAAAATTATTAATGTTGGAGGAAAAAAATTAATCAACTAGCAGATTTGTTATCAAAGGCCTGACTCAGAGTTACTTCCCAATCAATCAGTGTAAGGTTGTTTGTGTGTGTGAGTCTAAGCCACTCGGACTGTCTTTATTTTTGGAGCGTGACATTCTAGCTGCCCTTTCGCGTGCAGCAGCTCGCGCCCGCGCGCACCGGAACATAGTGTTGTGTGCATCATGGACTGATTCGGACGTCTTCAGAAGACAGAATTCAGAACTACATTTAATAAAACAGCAGAGATTACTGATGCATCAAGGTATGCAATTTGTTTTTCGCATGTTTGTCGTGACAGCGTACCGATATATCTACCGATTCAGAAGCGTAAAGAAAGAAAAAGCGCGTACTCGATTACAGCCTGTACACCATTATGACTGTTCTCACAAACAGCTAACAGTAATACAGACTCCGTACAGTCGGTATTCATGTGGATTTAATTATTTTGCTAAATGAATAGTCATCGATGTCGGAGAATTTACGTCCTTTTAAGACTTGGGTTACAATCACTCCTCGACACCTGGTATTACCGGAATAAATAGTGTGGCACAGCTGAGAATGTCATCCTGACCCGTCTGTAGTCTCGTATACCGCGTATGATATCGTTTAGGTGCGCTTTAGCTATCGGTCAGTGGGTTACAAAGGCGACCCTGTTAACAGCAGAAATGTCGCAAAGCAGCAATACAGAAAATCCTGCTATAGGTTTAGAACCTCAGTAATAGTGACAAGGAAAAGCTCGGGAAACCATGAGAGGAAGCAGAGACAAAATGGAACCCATCATCTGCTACAGCTATACACCGTTTAGACTAACAGTGTGTTGAAAGGATGTTTAGTATGAGTTCATGGTGAATCCTGGGATGAGCAAAAGACATTCTTCATGATAGTAGCAGTCAGTAGTGTATGCATTTAAACCAAGCCATTCAAGGAAAACCGATTCATTTACACCACCAATAATAATAATAATAATTATTATTATTATGTAAACTTATAAAAGCTGACAGAACACCTTTGTTTTCTGGTAAGTTATATTCTAACTTATGCTCTCCTTGCTTTACTACACTGACCAATAGATAAAGGGTTCGACTGCAAAATAAAATAAATCCATTTTGGAAATGTTGGGGGAAAGTTCATATTCATTCATTCATTCATTCATACATTCATCTTCTATGCCGCTTATCCAGAGACTTGGGGTACGAGTCGGGGAACACCCTGGACATGGTGCCAATCCATCACAAGGCACACACAATCACTATGGACAATTTGGGAATGCCAATTAACCTAATCTGCATGTTTTTGGAGGTGCAAGGTCACAGTGCTTACCACTCCACCACCGTGCTGCTCACATGGTCAGATAGCAGTTGTGTTTATAGCAAAGAAAATATTCAGTTAATATCAATATATTATTTGATATCAGTATTAGTATCAATAACTAAGGTGCTCTATCATCTATAAAATGTCTTATGAGGTGAGGGGAGAGGATAAGGTGAAAAAAAATAGTGTACCATGTATGTACAGTATATGTATTTTGTTTAAATTTCTGATAATAAAAAGATACCAAAGAACAACAAAAAATAATGTTGAGGTTTAGTGCTCGGCACTTTTTATATTACAAAGGTCTACATAAAGTAAAGACAACAATAAAATGACTGGAATTATGTTGCTCTTCAGTACATAATTATAACCTGGAAATAAAATCTTGTACTATCAACCTCATTGAAAAAAACATGTATGGAGAACACTTAAACCCTTTATACCATTTAAAAAACAGACAGTAGAAATCACAACCAAGTTTAATAGTGAAATCAAGAGTATTTCCACAGACACAATCTCACAAGATAAGAACTTACTGAACTCACACTAAACAGTTAGTGTGGCCATAAGAAAACCACTTGCTACTCAGGCTAATCAGGAAAAAAAAGGCCTCAATAAAGACTGGACTTTCGCACAACAAAAACAGGTCATATGGTCTGATGAGTCCAGGTTTACCCTGTTCTGAAGCGATGTGCGTGATGTGCTTTATTCATTACATGTAAAATTAAATATTTAAAATCTTTCCTGTTTCAATTTTGATGATTATAGCTTGAAGTTCATGACAGTAAAAATTCAGTACCTCAATATATTAGAAGATTTACTAAGATCAATCCAAAACGGATTTATTATACAGAACCAACTGAAAAGCTTGCTCATTTATGCACTTAGGAGGGCTCCTTTAGCATGAATTACTACATACACCTGGAATGACATGCAGGCAATCAGCCTGTGGAAATGCTAAGTTATCGGGAAACCAGGTTGCTTTGATAGCCGCCTTCAGCTCATCTGGATTGTATGGGTCTGGTGTTTCTCATCTTTTTCTTGAAAATACCACCTAGAATCTTTTTGGGGTTCAGATTAAATGAGTTGGCTTGCCAATCCAGCACAGTATTATCATGGTCAGAAAACGACCTGCTAGATTTAGTGGGCAGGTACTAATAAAATTGCCATTTATAAAGTTTGTCAGCAGATGGAAGCATGAAGAGCTCTAAAATCTTCTGGTAGACAAATGCATTGACTGTGGACTTGGACACTGTGGAGAGAACATGGCCCCCCAAATTATCACCAATAGTGGAAACTTCACATTGGAATTCTCTGCCTCTTCACTCTTCCTCTCACCTCTGGGACCATACATTTCAAATGAAATGCAATTTTTTTTTTCTGAAAAGAGGAATTTGGACCACTGATTAACCTTCAGTTCTTTTTCTTCTTTTCCTAGGAAAGTTTGTCTCTAATTCAGGAGTGGCTTGATACTAGGAAACCCACAGTTGTAGTCCATTTTCTAAAGACATCTGTGAATGTGGCTCTTGATGCACTGACTCCAGCCTCACTCCACTCCATATGAAGCTCTCCCAAGTTCTTGAACTGGTTTTGTTTGACAGTCTTCTCCTACCACACTTTTCCCTTCCAGTCAACTTTAAATGAATATGCTTCTATACAGCACTCCAGTGAATAGCCTGCCCTTTCAATGATGACCTTCTGTGGCTTACCTGTAATTTACGCTTTTGGAGGGTGTCATTGATAATCCTCTGGACAATTGTCAAGTCAGCAGTCTTCCTCATAATTGTGGTTTTATGTTCTTAACTGGAGAAAGAGGTTCCAGTATTTATACTGTATGAATAGTAATTTACTTATACTCAATATTAAATATTCTAATATTTTGAGATATTGGAGTTTTGATTTCCATGAGCTACAGTATAAGCTACAATAATCGAAACTGGGAGAAAAAAGGATTGAAATCACTTACATGTAGTGAAGCTAGATTATAGAATATGTTTCACTTTTTTTTGTGTTACAAAAAAAAACTTTTCCACAATATTAATTTTATTTAGATGCACTGTACAGTAATATCAAAGTCTTTCCTTTTACTTGCTGTTGTCTGCTTTCATTAAGGTTGCACCCAAGTTTCCTTGGATAATTTGTGAGACCACCATCATGACCAAAGACGATGAGATCCCTGACTGGGTGGGAGCTCAGGAGTTCTACGAAAAATATGATCCCAAGGAGATTCTGGGAAGGTAGCAGTGAAGTGTTTAATCTACATAATAGAAATGTAGATTTTCTTGCAGTATATTTCCTGCAAATATAAGCTGCCAGTGCCTGTAACACAAGATAATTTATCTTTAAAACAATTAACTCTGTGCTCTTATTTTCTGTCATGTTTTATTGAGGGTTTATTTGAGAATGTATAAGAAGACAGTGTAATTGCTCATTATTGCCATATGACTGCTCAGTGGCAAACTATATATGAGTACCATCATACGTTCAGCAAATGCTTACAAAGGACAGATTAGACCCAGTGATTTTATTGGGGTGGCAATCTGTACGGTGGGAAAATACTTATCCATATCCTTATAAAACGCTTTAACCTGAAATACTTTTTTTTTTTTTAATATATTTTAAAGAAAGATATTATATGGTAACTCATGTTACATTTTGTTTTAGTCTTTTGGCTATTATTAACTTTTTATTGCTAAATAAAATATGCTAATTCAGGTATTTTTGGATTATATGGTTTATGGAAAGGCATTACATTTACTAGCTTTTGATTTATGCATTACTGAAAAAGGTAGCAGGTAAAAAGTAGAGGTCTGAATTTCGTCTAGAAATTTTAATATGCCTATACCTTATACTTTTGCAATTATACAACTTTCTAAGTAATTTAAATAAGTCACTATGTAAGTATTTGAGATCTTTGCCTGTTTCTCTGAATACCATTGTGGGAAAGATGGTCTAATTTTTCCATTTTTCTTTTATGTACAGGGGAGTTAGCAGCGTGGTCCGGCGCTGTATAAACAAACGTACAAATCAGGAATATGCGGTGAAAATCATAGATATAACACCGTCAGATAAGATGACACCTCAAGAGATCAAGGAGATCAGGGAAGCCACAGTGAAAGAGATTGACATCCTGAGGAAAGTTTGTGGGCAAGAGAACATAAGTAAGAATTCACTCTTATTTTATCAAATAACAGACAACCAAATGCAAGAATCCTAATTGAATAACTTTTATTCAGCCATTCAATTATTTAAATTAAAAAGCAAAACTTTGCACATCTTTAGGACAAATTTATGACACAGATGTTGTTCTTTTATTGTAAAAATAAATAAATAAATAAATAAATAAATGTTTTCACCCCCCGTTTGAAATGCTCCTGCTTGCTCTTTGTATATTTCCTTTGAATATTTCTTACATAAATTGATAAATAGAAATGCATTTCCCCTTTTGTGATTCCAAAACATGCAGGATAGAAAGTTGGATCCTTTGTGTGTTGTGGGTAGTTGGGTGTGGCCTCTGTGGGTCAGGCTTGTTTGTCTGATCCATCCCATGTCTAATCCATCTAATCATTTCATCTGCTGGTTACAATTATAATTCCAAATAAACACTACAAGCTTTCAACCAATTCTTCTGGCGATAAGAGCTCTAATGAAAATCTCAGAAAGACAGACCTAAAAACACAAAGCCAGTGCTAACAGCATAAACAATAACTCTTTTTTGGTGTTAAACCACTAGGTACGTGTAAAGTTTTATGTTCATAACTTAACATTGCCTGTATGACTAATATTTATGATGATATTGTACAAATGTGGCCATATACTGTATATACTCACACACTTTATTTTCTCTCTGTAGTTCAGTTAAAAGACTGCTATGAGACAAAAGCCTTCTACTTCTTGGTCTTTGACTTGTAAGTACATTACAACTTCTACACTACTCAATAGACATTATCTCCAAAAACCTTTATTATATAAAATTATCCTTGTACATTGTTAAACATACATAAAAATGTACTATCTCTTATTTCCTTCTTACTAACAGGATGAGAAAGGGAGAGTTGTTCGACTACCTCACTGAGAAAGTTACGCTGAGTGAGAAAGAGACAAGGTTGGCCATGTTTATAGGTTCAAACCCATCTTTATGGACAGTGTCACATCATGATTGTTTTATATTCATTTTGTAGATGTGTTTATCCAAGCCAGTAAAAAGCTGAGCAGAATTCAATCTGAAATTAAAGAAGTCAGCATATCGGTATCTTACCAAAATAGGAGGATTTTTTTTTTAGTCAAAGGTTCAAAGAAGATCTCATTTAGGAAGCTAAAAAACATTTAACTAAATGAAATTTTGTATTGCAAAATGCAGAAAACAATGTAAATGCAAATCATCCTTTCTAGCCACCCAAAAATATTACCAAAGGCTCAGATGCACTTTCTAATGCAACTCTCCCATTTATCTGGCCTTGGAGTTGGCACTGCATGCAGTGGCTGGGCAGTATGGGTTGGGGATAGGGTTAAGGGTCTTCCACCAACGGCAGGGCTCAAACCCTAATTCTCCAATCAACAACCCATAGCCCTAGTCGTCTGAGCCACCCCTACCCAGTAATCATAAATGTGAAAAGGTTAAATAACGAATACCGTTTAGCACAATGATCGTCACTTCTTTAGGGGCTTTTCTGAAAGAATTAATTCTTTCCTGGCATCCTAGCGTTGTGCTTGAGAACTATCTGAGTTCATGCTAGATGCCAAACTGGAATGGGTTTTTCACAAACAAGCTGTCTTTTGATTAAAGTTAAAAGAAGTGGAACACTGCTTGATCTGGAGATAAGCTCAGCTTTCATATACTGTATGATGGCTCTGAGGTGACCACATGTCATACCACTCCATGGGGAGAGTCTCCAAATCATGGGCATTAGTTACAAGCATGATGCTCCATGAAGACAGCCTAGGTCTTAAATAGGCATCAAGGTGGACTTTCTCCTGGTTCTACAATGTTATTATTGTCTAGTGGCTCAAACATACAGTATTCATAGTTAGTCCTTAGTGTGTTGGTTTCTGTGATTTGCTGTAAATAACATTTACTCTATAACACTCTACTATTTTCAGAAAGATAATGCGTGCATTGCTAGAAGTGGTCAGCTATCTTCATTCCCAGAACATAGTTCACAGAGATCTGAAACCAGAGAACATCCTCCTGGATGACAACATGAACATCAAACTGACCGATTTTGGCTTTGCCGTTCAGATTGCTCCACAGCAGAAGGTCAATGGTAAGTCCTCTGTTTCCTCCTCTGAATCTGTTTTTGGTATTTTATTAACTTTAATTACATGCTTTAATTCCAAGATTTTTAGGAAACTTTAGAAATATGAAAATAATTTAAATGCATGTCTGTGCGATCAGATTCTGTCTATGCAATGCTCTTCTGTTGTTGTTATTGTTGTTGTTGGTCTTGGCATTGTTCTTTATTATTATTATTATTATTATTAAGTAATTAATTAATAATTGCATTTTTTTTGGCCTTTCAAACTATATTCTGTGCACCAAGATAATTCATTCAAGTAAGAGAGTTGATTGGAAGGTTGTCAGTTTGTATCCCAACACTGTTGATCTTCCACTTTTGAGTCCTTGAGCAAGATCCTCAACTCATCTATTGTAAATCACATTGGATGTAAGCTTCAGCAAGATGAGCAAATGAAGTAACTGCAGTAACTATTCTATGGGCAAAAATAACCAACATATTTGCCAGATTCTCCATGAAATTGCAGTTATTAAATTAACAGTTTGGACTTGTGATGTTTGAATATTGGTGAAGAAAAAGCTTCAGAGCATGGATAAGCTTAGTATTATTGAATTCATTTGCACAACATTTAATGTACTCTCTTCAGCGAAAAAAAAAACAAATCCCCAAATTCATATAATCATTTACATCCTGAAAATGCAGAATTTTATCGCCATTATGGACGTAATAGACAAAACTAAGAAAGTACTTTTTTTTTTTTTTTAAACAAACTGGCGGAAACCATTACATTTGTACCATAAAAGAAGAAAGAAAGAACACAAAAGTGTCGATGTAGAATTTTTTTTCATTTTTGGAATAAATAATTTAGGATAAACTGGTGTTGTGGATGTGACATTTTCATGTTGTGGAAAAGACTTGTCTGAATCAGCCCTGAATTTTAATATGATATTCAGTAACAAGAGCAATAAAAATTTAATATTCCTCAATTAAGTCCAAACATTTGGCCACCGCTGTCCAAATGAAATATTTAGTAGATTTTACTTATTTATTTATTTATTTTTCTTTTGTGAAAAGAGGTTAACCAACCTCTGTAGCAACCTCTTTAAAATCTGTGAATATTAATGCATATTTACTAAAGGTGCAAGTTATAAATATGTTTGTGTATGCTGTCAATTATAGTTAATTATAGAATTCTAATAGATTATAGAAAATTAGGTTATAGAAAATCTGAATCAGCCAAAATTAAAAGTGGAAATCAGAATTGGCTAAGAAAAATGTGATAGTTGCAAAAAGTGCATCAATTGTTACCTTATATTAGATGAACCTACAAAAAATACAGTAAAGTACATAAAGTATTAATTTGCGGCATATGCAAATATTTTTTACCCCTATCTCTGTCAGTATTTTGCCCTTTTGGCAAAAGATATCAAAGCTTCACTTTTCCTTGCATAACTCCTTTAGTTCGGAGTAATTCTTAGGCTGTCCAGCATGTACAACATGTTTAAGATCTACCTGCATATCTCCAGTGATGTTCATGTCAACAAACTGTTTAGACCGTGAGCTTCAGTTTGCTTTTCTTGAAACAGTTTATGGTATATTTTAGGTTATGGTTTCCATTCTTCAGTTTTCCTGAGCCATGGGCTGTCGCACAGATCCAAACATAATCGATATATTCCTATTCTTAACAGTTTGCAAGACATTTTTTCCTAATTCTTTTTCCATTAAAAAAAAAAAAGTTACTCTTTTTATTGTATGTCTAAATATAGCAATTTATTAGTCCATAGCACTTGTTTCCAAAATGCCCTTGTCTTATGACTCTTCTGTTCGGATCATGTTTTCATTTATATGCAGATCATTTGTTCAAGGTTGCCTTGACCACAGTTTTCTTTTAGTACGTTTTATGACCAGTACATGTACTTATTTATAGAAAAAATATTATTTTTCTTTTAAACCTCAGAGGTATGTGGAACACCAGGTTACTTGGCTCCAGAAATCATTGAGTGTTCCATGGACCCCCATCATCAAGGCTATGGCACGGCAGTGGATATGTACGTTTAAAATCACTAAATCTACCTTATTTTAAAACACTACTAATATGTAGACTTATATGTTTATTTGAGTCATCGTTTCAAAATGTGCTTCTGTAAGCAGAAGTTACAGCTGTCAATGTGACCTGTTGTTACCACAGCTGGAGTTCTGGTGTGATCATGTACACACTGCTGGCTGGATCTCCACCATTTTGGCACAGGAAACAGATGCTGATGCTGCGCATGATCCTGGCAGGAAATTACCAGTTCACGTCGCCAGAATGGGATGATCGTTCAGATACTGTCAAAGATCTGGTATGTAATGAGCTTCCTTAAAGGAGAACAGGAAGGTACACACAAGTTAAGTTTTTTTTGTTCTTAAATATACTGACTATGCACTGGAATTGTGAATAGGGAGTAAAACAGAACGACAGGGAGTGGAATATAGCACCCAGAAAGTATATCCCAAATACAATACTTTGCTTATTAGTGATTGATGTTATACTTTTTTGTATTCATAGTTACATTTATTGTTGTGAAAAAGCATACTCTTTTTCCTCTTCTTATAAAATTTAATAACCTGTCATGGAAAACTTATTCACTGTTGCTCTTTCTATAAATGTTCAGTAATTGTCTCTTAACAAAAAGTCACAGTGTCATTTTCTTTATGAAATCTACATATTTTTTATTGTTTATTATTAGGCCAATAGTATGTGGACTACCTGCCATACAAGTCGCCATGAAGTAGCCGTTACTATAGAAGCACTATGATTAAAGATTAGAGTGAGGGCACAAATATAAACTTAGGATTTGAAGTGCACTCAAAACTATTGTTAAAATCATGCTGTTATTAATTACCCTGAGTGTAAAGAATGAACAAAATATATATTGCATTGTTGTTTTTTAGATCTCCAAAATGTTGGTGGTGAATCCAGAGCAACGATACACAGCCATCGATGCCTTAAATCACCCATTCTTTCAGCAGTATGTGGTGGAGGAGGTGCGACATTTCAGTCCGTACAGGAAGTTCAAAGTGAGTAAATTTAAATAAATTTAAGCTGTACCCAAATCTTTCAATGTGTTTTAACATTCTGTTTTATCTGGTTCAAAATAATGATTGAAGAAAAAAATTAGAAATAAGAAAATGTTTCTGTGAAAATATTTAATGTACAGAAAGCATTTGAATAAAACTTTTAGTGTCAAAAAAGAAATCCACGTGGAACCTTTTCTCATAGGGAAACCCTTTAATGGTTCTTTAATCATTTTAAATAACCTATTAAATTACTTTAAGTTATCCATTACCAACCGTAAATAATTCTACCAGGAATTATATTAGTAGACAAAGTATATTAGAATATTTGCATGCAGTTAATGGTATGTCTGGATATTGTGCCAAAATATTCATTAAAAGTGAAAGTAGAAAACTAGTCAAAATGATTTTAAAGTGTCCACATGTACAGTACATTTCCTGAAAAGTAAATTAGTGATTTTTCATTAATTTGTGCTTCAAACTTTTGGCTTTATAATGTATATACATTAAGGTTAGGGTACCTTTTTACAACTTCATTTATATGAAAGCTAAAGAAATTTAAAAGTTCCTTCTCTGGAATGTTTGCAAATTTTTAGGTTTAAATTTTTTAAATGAATCTACTTTCAATGCTATCTTAAATATGATTGATTGTTGACCATAAAGGTTAACTTTTGCAAGTTAAAATGAATATTTCACAGAAACCTGGTAGAGTTATCATTTTAGACATTTGTTCCATAAATGCAATAAAATTCTTGTTTTTTAATTAATATTATTTAGAAGTACTGCATTTTAATTATTACTGACGTTGTATATAAAACTATATAATGAAGTTCCATTTCTTTTCCCAGGTCATCTGTATGACGGTCCTTGCTTCAGTGCGCATTTACTGCAACTACCGTCGTGCCAAACCCGTCACCAAGGATGTGATCAAGAGTGACCCCTATGCAGTGAAACCCATTCGCAAACTCATTGATGCATGTGCATTTAAAATCTATGGACACTGGGTGAAGAAGGGCCAGACACAGAACAGGGCTGCACTATTTGAGAACAGCCCAAAGGCCATTTTACTCTCTATAGCAGCCGAGGTTGAAAATTCGTCATTGAGAACATGGTAGAAAAAAAAACAAATAAGCTGAAACGGAGGAAAAGGGAAAATGAGAAAATGGCTTAATTAAGAATATTGCAAATACTTTTTTTGGTATTTGTTATTGTGATACATTCAGGAAACTGACTTGTAATGGTTAAAATAATGGTTACAATGTTAAAAATTATAATATCATTTTAATTTATTCAAATGGGAAGAGAGCAACTGTAAAATTGTGAATTGTAAAATGAGTAGGCTCTGAATGAATTCATTTTGTTTGACATTATGGAAGCTTAATATTTGTATATCCTCAGGGGTTCAGCAATAGATATATGTTAAATCATCATTAATAAGCTTTCACATAACCCACATATGTACTGTGTAGCAAGAAATTGGTGTTTTAACTATTAATCCATAAAACTATTTAACTTGTTGGATGTAAAGCAAACTTTAAGCAGCACTAATGAACATTATATTGTTCATCAAATGAGTTATATTTTGCCCTTCTTACTTGCCATGCAGGCTGAAATGGATTTCCACAAATGGTGTCCAGATGAGTCTCATGGTCATTGATTAGATGCATGTTGCTACCTGGACATCAGAATGCACATTCTCTATGGTTTAGTTACAGTGGTCCAAACACTATTCTTGTTGCTCTTAAATTGTGTACAGTGTCCTGCTCCTATTCTTCTTGGCAATTAGTGGATTTAACATAAACATTTAAAACATATTCTATAACCTTATTAACATTATTATTACAATAACATATTATACTGTATATTTAATATTAGAGAAACAATTCTAAAGAAAAACTTTTACAGGACAGAACAACCAATCTGATCAGACCAAAATTTATTAACAAACTGAAACCAAAATGAAAAAAAACTTTATTTAGCGCATTCACAAAAATCACAAGAACTCTTAATGTTCGTATTTTGTATCTGGGTGCAAATCAGAGCTGTAGTGGTGCCTGGAGAAGTGGGCGTACTGTAAATTTATCCCTCAATATTATTTAAATTGGCTAATCCAGCCAACAACAACAAAAAAAAAAATCCTTTTTTATAAACAGTGGCATTGAGTGTGTGGGTTAGCCACTGGGCTGTGATTACCTGAGCTGTTCCTAATTAGCAGCACTAATCTATCATCATTAGGTGGTTTGGTCCTAAAACCTCACTTTTGTTTGAATAGTTCGCTGTTAATTAACATATTCATTGTTAATTGGATTATTGTAATTTTCCACAAGAGGCCATATTTTGGATGTATCACAATGGACCGACAGGCAGGTGGCAGCAAACAATACTTTTTTCTCAGAGTGGCAATGCAAAGTTATCCCACACAACTCTCTCTCTCTCTCTCTCTCTCTCTCTCTGTCTGGTTAGGGCTAGAACATCACTCTTTCCTAAACGTAACCAAACAAATCAACAAAGGCAGAAAAATTGTCATGCGCACAGCATATGACTGCATATCAGTGTGCATGTAGAAATAGGTATATGAAGTGCTGAAAAATCATTCTACAAAAAAGTTGGGAAAGTGCCATCACTTTTTTTTTTTTGCTGATGCCAAAATCATTTAACAAAACAGTCACATTAATTGTATATATATTTGGTAAATATGGCACATTCTTTTTCTCAATTTAATGTTCAATGTTTAATTTTAGCGAGTTGTCTTGAAGAAATGTCTTGTCTCCATGATCATACATGGAAGCGGACCTATATACTTTTTATCTAGATAAAGATATTTTTTTCATAAGATAAAAGTGATGCAATGACATCAACATCTTACAAAATAGAACACTAACATCCATCGCAAGCATTTACTCACTCACTCACTTACTCACAAACTAAGGGCAAACACCAATCCAATCTGCATGTCTTTGGACTGTGGGATTCCATAAGAACGGGGAGAACATGCAAACTCCACTCAGAGACCCATTGCTGGAATCGGATCCTCGTCAGTGCCATCAAATTAAATATTAATCACCGCAAAATATGTCATTGTTGTTACTGTTACAAAAAAAAAAAAACGTTTTTGTTTTGAAAGACATTTGGCAACTTGAAATTGTTCCTGGGTCAAAGGTCACAGGATGAAGAGCACTGGACGAAGGTGAAAGGTATGTATGATGTCTCTCTTCATTTATTTAAAAACATCATGAGTGATTTATGCAAAGCTTTTAAGTCTGTCCTTAGTGTTACTCATTTATACCTCTAGCTGTAATGAATTGGGCATAAAAACAAATACAATCTAATACATGTTACTTTAAACCATGTGGTCTTTCACATGGCACCAGTTTAATAATACTTTAGATTTTTTCTCTAAATTGTCATTGGGCTTACTGTCAGGTTGTTACCAGGACGAGGAAGTAACACAAATGATAATATCAGGACCTGAAGAAATGGATCATATAGCAGATCTATTCAAAATCACGTAAGGAAAAAAACCTTTCCAAAGGTAAGGCAAAATTTTGTGTATAATCAAATCACATTAAGCTCTACTTTTTGTGGATTCATAAAGTTTAGAAGTAAATTATTGCTAATAAAGAAGTTTTAGATGAGAAGTCATTTGTCTATAATTATCCATATTTTTTAATAAGGACATATTGTATAAGCACAAATCTCTTTTCCTCGACTATTGGCTCTGTAACAACATTCTTTTAATAAGGATGGGTTTTACTTCTAAACAATATTCCTGTAACACCTGGTGGATTATGCAAAGGTCTTTTTCCTCTGAGTCATATGATTCTCTTAATTTTATTAGCTACATTTCATGTTCACAAAGTAAATTTATATAGAGTGAACATCATTAAAGTGAGAGTTTTGGAAATTTCATGTTCTGGGCACCTTTTACTATAATCAAAACGCCACATAACAGCATCATATGATTTCAGAAAGCTTCAGTTACCTTTTATACAATTTAAAAATCAGAATGGAAAAATAACAAGCAGAAATGAAACAATGCCTCTTTAAACCTCTATTGCCCAAACATTAAATCTTTTTAGAGGCTATTGGTAAGGTGGGACACTATTTTATACCGAAGTACATGCCATGTAATATTGTTTTCCCTGTGCACACAACAGGTGATGTCAGTAATTAGCTCCAGCCTATCTGGCTGAAGACCTTTGCTATTTAAACTCAGCTGGTTTAGTTAATGGATTAAACAAATATGTGGCAGGACTTTTACTTTCTGGAAATGGGGTGTCCACCTCTGCACAAAAATGCCTAGAACTGGGTAATTCTCAAATCATTTATAAACTTCTGTTGCAAATTTCTGTACATCAGCGCTCTGTCATGGAGTGCCAGTGTCTAAGACTGTATATATTTGTTTATTATAAAAGCTAAAAAAAGACATGCCCTAGGCAACCCCTGTTCTTTTCACTAGTTAGAAAAGCCCCACCCTGAACCCTCAGGACTATTCATACACTCCACCCTGCTAATGAACCTGTAACGGTGCTCACACAGTTCCAGTGGAGCCAAGACTTGTTTGTGCGAGTCTATCTCATCCAAGTCTAAATACATCTGTCAGCTGTATTTAATCATGTTTAGCAAGGTTTAGCATTCAGTGGGCTTTCAAGACATAAAAGTACAGGGTGTCACAAAAAAAAAAGAACATTTCAAATATGAATAAAATTCCATCAACATCCAGCTATATCAATAGTACATCAATAGTCCAGCTCCTGCCAAACACGATGTGGCATATCTTGCGTAACATTCTCCAGCACCTCAAGGATTCTCTACTTGAGTTCCTCTAGGCTTGTAGGAAGAGGCGGGATAAAGACCAGTCCTATCGAGTAGCTTTCAGAAAAAAATGACAAGGTGTCAAGACATGTGAACATGGTGGCCATTTCAACATCACATTGTCATTAACATTAAACTTTTCCACATCTCGTTAAATTAGAGGCTCTTTGCACATCCAGGGTTATGGGCTTGAACCTCAGCTTTGGTCTCTAATCTGCATGCATGGAGTTTGCATGTTCTCCCTGTGCTGGTGGGTTTCCTCCCACAGTCCAAAAACAAGCAGATTAGATTAACTGCCGTTCCCAAATTGCCCGTAGTCCAACTCTGTCCAGGGTGTACCCAGCCTTGTGCCCTAAGTCTGCCTAAGCCCCTTGTGACACAGTA
This sequence comes from Clarias laeviceps, assembly GCA_030014305.1. Lineage (NCBI taxonomy): Eukaryota > Metazoa > Chordata > Actinopteri > Siluriformes > Clariidae > Clarias > Clarias laeviceps. Next base: position 8,360,915 of record JAQMYJ010000018.1, on the reverse strand, counting down.
CACAGGATAAGTAGCATAGAAAATGAATGTTGAATGTATTTTTATGACTAGTAAACTGGAGCTTAGTCACCTTGTATCTCCAGGGCTGTGGGCTTGAACCTCACCTTTGGTCTCTAATCTGCATGCATAAAGTTTTCATGTTCTCCCTGTGCTTGGTATGCTCTTCTGAATACTCCAGTTACCTCACACAGTCCAAAAACATGCATTTTAGACTGATTAGTGTTTTCAAATTGTCTGTAGTGAGTGATATATACAGTATATGCTTGTGCCCTGACATGGATTGGAACCTTATTCAGGATGTACCCAACGTTGGAGATAGCTCACGTGACCATACAAGGGATAAGCGGTGTAATAAGATAATGGAACGGCGGTAATAAAAACAGTTGCTGATAAGAAATGATTTGTTTTGGGTATAAGAATATGGCGCCAGGCTCCGCCATGACCTGATGTTTTTCTTCTGCTATTATACATCGGTTATGTCAACCAAAAAAAACAAAAACAAAAACGTCTCATGCACAGAGAGACTAGCCAATCATTGTTACTTGGCCGTGATGTGATTGGCTAGCGCACCTGCGGCTGTCGCGGAAAGGGCGGAGCGGTTTGGGTCGCAGGTCCTGCCTCTGATTCTGTGTGGAAGAAGCCTTGATGTAGCGGCAGTGACGGCTGGCTCCGCGGCTCGTGCGCTTGCTCAGACATCGGCTTTTTTCCCCCCTCCGAATGCTTGTATGTGATATCTGGCAGTTCATATTTCAGCGTGTATAATCGAAGCTTAAAGGTAAGCAATACATACATAAAACCTTGCGCATAAATTATAAACATTTTAGAATGATTTTGGGTGAGTTGTGTTTGAACTCGGCCAGTTTGCCGACTGGCAGTTAAGCTAACTTGTCAGAGGCCGCCTGACTGAGGGTGATGCAATCATTTTGATCATCAGCGAACATTTCGCTTGCAAAAGATTGAATAGCATTACAGTCTGTTTGTCTGTGCAGTGTTGCATTTTATCTGAAAACAAGTCGGTCCAGTTCTATTCATGTTCAGTATGCAAACCTAATCCGTGCGTTCGTGTCATGTATCAGGTCGCGCGATTCCAAACAATCCGTTTTTTTTTTGTTTAGTTTGTTTGGAGGTGTTTTGCAGGACTCTGTGCAGGATGATGACTCAAGCGCAGACGAAGGAGCTGTTCCGCCTGGCCGAGGCGGTGTGCTTTGATGTGGACAGCACCGTGATTCGGGAGGAGGGCATCGATGAGCTCGCCAAGTTCTGCGGAGTCGGAGATGCTGTCACTGAAATGTAAGTGTCTTCCGTGCGAAAAACTACCTAAATAAATAAATAAAAATTGCAAATCCTTCACTTGTGCAAAAGTGACAGAGGAGGATACTTAAACAACAAATAAATAAAACCGATAAAGCTACAGGGTGTTCCAAAAGCCTGCATACAAAAGGAACATGAGCACTTTTTAGCATAGTGTAACTTTGTTTTAGAAACATCTTCCACATGATTGCTAATTCATGAGTCATGAGTCTGAGTCATGTCTCACTTATGTGAAGACTACACGTGCTAAGCACATAATTGCACTTTAAATGCATTCCTATGCAACATGCACCAATCGACAAATTTAATATATGAAATCTTACGGCTTAAAAATATTGATAGCACAAACACTAACAGCAGCTAAAGAAATCAAGGCATGAAATGATTATGTAAAAGTCAACAACTGGTAAGACATCTGTGTATGCTAATTAGTCACTTTCCAGTTTAGTGTCCCTAGTGGAAGGTTATATACAGTACAAGTAATTTTTGGGGGCATATAATTAGGTCACTGCTCATTCAGGATTTTGCTGTTTCCCGGTCTTCTGTAAGCCAAGAATCTGTTTGTTTTGGCATTGATCATCATATCCTCTTTAAACCCGAATGTCCTCTTATGGGGACATGACATTTTCTCCCAAATTCATTGTCTACGTATATACAGGTGCATCTCAATAAATAAGAATATCTTCAGTAATATCTATCAGTAATTTAATTAAAAAGTTAAACTTGTATATTATATACATTTATTACAGACAGACTGATATTTCAAGTGCTTATTTCTTTTCTTTTTGATGATTATGGCTTACAGCTAATGAAAACCCAAAATTCAGTATTTCAGAAAATTAGAATATTACTTAAGACAATAAAAATAAAATGTTAACACAGAAATGTTGGACTACTGGAAAATCTGAACATTTACAGCTCTCAGTACTTGGTCGGGGCTCTTTTTGCATGAATTACTGCAGCAATGCGAGGAGATCAATCTGTGGCACTGCTGAGGTGTTATGGAAGCTCAGGTTGCTCTGATGGTGGCCTTCAGCTCTTCTGCATTGTTGGGTCTGGTGTCTCGCATCTTCCTCTTCACAATACCACATAGATTCTCTAAGAGGTTTAGGTTGGGCGAGTTTGCTGGCCAATCAAGCACAGGGATACCATGGTCCTTAAACCAGGTATTAGTACTGGTAGACAGCTGTGCTGCCTTTGGACCTGATAAAACACAGTGTCCTAACACCAGCAGATGACATGACTCTACAAACCACCAATGACTGTATAAACTTTACACTGAACCTCAATCAACTTGGATTCTGTGCTTTTCCTCCCGACTCTGGGACCTTGATTTCCAAATGAAATGAAAGATTTACTTTCATCTGACAAGAGGACTTTGGTCAATTAAGTAACACTCAGTATTTTTTGTCCTTAGCCCAGGTATGATGCCACTGACGTTGTCACTCATTCAAAAGTAGCTTGATGCAAGGAATGTGACAGTTGTAGCCCATATCCTGGAAATGTCTGTGCGTGGTGGCTTTTTAAGCACTGACTCCAGCTGCAGTCCACTCCTTGTGAATCTCCAACTAATTCTTGAATGGGCTTCATTACCCAATTTTCACAAGGCTGCGGTTATCCCTGTCGCTTGTGCACCTTTTTCTACCATATTTTTTCCTTCTGTTCAATTTTCCATTTGCAGGTGTTTTGAGTTAATTAGTTGATGAGTGTGAGACACCATAAGTTTCCAATATTTCACTTTTTCACAATATTCTAATTTTCTGATATACTGAATTTTGGGTTTTCATCAACTGTAAGCTATAATCATAAAAATGTAAAGGAACAAACACTTGAAATATCAGTCTGTGTGTAATGAATCTATACAGTATGTGGTTCACTTTTTGAATTGTATTACTGAAATAAATCAAATTTACACATGCATTCTCATTGAATACAATTAAATAATATTTATTAGCCCAATATAGCTTAGTGATTGCAAAGCTACATTGTGCATGCCAAGTTTAAATTTGAATTGAAAGTGGAGGCAGTTATTCTGTTTTAGAGGATTTTTATTTGCACTCATCAGCCATAACATTAACACCACCTGCCAAATATTGCGGAGGGTTCCCTTGTGCCTCCATTGTGTGGATCAGCCATCCACAGAATGTTAAAGACCATTCCATCAGCCTTCTGTTTCCACATGCATCAAGACCTGCTGTTTTGTTGATGCTCTTGTCAGAATGGCTCAGATTCTTAAGCTTTTCTGTGTTTTCTGCTTCCAACACAACTTTGAGAACTTCTTATTTACTTAATGTCTAATACTGTATATTCCACCCACTTCCAGGTGCCACTATAATCAGATAATCAGTGCTTTTCCATTCACCTGTTAGTAAGTTTTTGCTGAACAGTGCATTACTCAGATGAGACTGTCCTTACATGTAAAAAATATGCAGTGTATGCAAGCTTTGTAAAATACAACAGAGTCTTTGTTATAGAACTGCCAAGAATTCCCTGGCATTTGAGTTTAGTTGGGCTATGAACAGAGCATGTTTTTTAAGTTTGTGATCAGCTCCTGGGAGTTGAAAGACCTTTGTCGCACACACACCACACTGTAGTTTCTATCTATAACTGATGAATTACATATCAGTCGTGGCCCCAATAACCACTGCTTATGTAATAACTTACAGTGTCCAGTGACCCCTATGGTGTCTGAACTTGGAACTTGACCAGAACCTGACTTGACCAGAATGGCCGGTATCAGCTGCAGGGACTGTGTGGCATCCCGTCTCAATGGGGATTAGAGTTGTACTGATCTTTCCAAGCAAGCCTAATAGCTGGCAAGTCTTGTTGATTTGGACCTTCTACAGAATAACATCTAAACCTAATATAAAGGTTTATTTGTAGTAAATGCACTTTAGGCTACATTACAATGTGCTTCAAGTGGAGTTTAAAGCTACTTAATTTATACATGAGGATTACAATGGAACTACCAGTGTTGAACCAGTGCTAATTATGTTAGTAATGACTTTATGGGTAATGTTAAGTATTTGTGGCGGGCAATGTTGGGTGTAACGCGTTACAAAGCGTTTAAAGTACTTGGATAACTTTCTTGATGTAACGAATAATCTAACGCGTTTGGTCCGCCATTTGCGGTTTGACTATGTGAGGGCCGACGTGCGGAAAGATGGAAACCTAATCACAGCGCAAAACTCGCGGTGAATCATGATGAACGGCCACCACGCGAAACCACGTAGGTGAGATAGGGGTATTAGTAGTTAACAGATTATGGGCCAAACTTCGCTGACTGATGATGGTAGAATAATTATAA
>JAQMYJ010000018.1:8342651-8356197 GCA_030014305.1 Clarias laeviceps | reverse complement strand
CTAAAATTTTCCACTAATTTCCTCCCCTTCATTGCGCCCCACCTGTCATGTCTGTATTCCCCACTAGTGGGGCGCGGCCCACACTTTGAGAACCACGGAACTAGTTACTTTTATCAGAAAGTAACGCTGCAATGTAACTGATTACATTTTAAAGACAGTAATTTTGTAATGTAATTAGTTACTTTAAAAAGTAACGTCCCCCAACACTGGTGGGGGGTGGGGGAAGACACTACATGGCATTTACTGCATGCTTCAATGGACGCCATTTTATCTTAGGACTGTATTGTACTGTGTTAAATTAAGGATTATTCACCATCGGGACCGCTTTACAGGACAGCCACTTTAGACATTTTATACATTCACTTACCCACTGAAAATATTTTGTATATGACCTACTTCCTTGATTTTTTTTTTCTCGCATCTGTGGATGTTAGTGTATCTGCGGTCCGGTTGTATCTCCTGAAATTCGTAACACGAATGTTCGTATGTCGGGGACTTAGTGTATATGTATGTGTTTTAATAATAAGTTTAGCAAAGAAAAACAACAAAGTGTGTGTGTGTGTGTATGCATGCATGTGCATGCTCACATGTCTGATTGTAATTATGCATGTTGTAGTCAGGCATAAAAGGAGATATTGATGAGCTAATCTTTGTTCCCAGGACTCGCAAGGCAATGGGAGGATCAGTAACATTTAAAACGGCTCTGACGGAACGCCTGTCTATTATCAAGTGTTCACGGGAGCAAGTTAACAAGCTGATAACGGACCATCCTCCTCAGCTGACTCCAGGTATTAAGTAAGTTGATGTTGTTTCAGTTTCCTAACACTGCTTTCCTGGTGGACAAATATAGTGCTGTCTGTCTCAAGCATTAGAATTTGAATATCTGAACTGAATCTAAGCATACTAAGATGTAAATGTTGTATGTACAGGGAACTTGTGGAGAGGCTACTTCAGCGTAATGTGAAAGTCTTCCTCATTTCTGGAGGGTTTCGCTGCATCGTAGAACATGTAGCCACTCAGCTTGGCATTCCTCTTGACCATGTCTATGCCAACCGCTTGAAATTTTACTTCAACGGTAAGAAACGCAAAGCTCTTACAGACACACAGTCATTAATATACACTCAATTACCAATTTGTAGGTATTTGATTACTGACTGTAATCCAACTAACACTGATGAAAGAGCAGCTGTTGATGAACAACCTGTGCAAAAAAAAAAAGATGAAATAATTGTATTGTAATTGTACAATACACTGCATACCTCCAAGGTTGATCAACAAGGTAAGTGCATCTGGTAAAACAGTCGATATGGTGTATAAAACCTGAAGGGCACTGGTGGCTTAGTGGTAGGTGTTTCACCTGCCATGCAGGAGGCCCAGGTTCGATTCCCAGCCAGTGCCAAAACCCTAGCCATTGGATGCAGTGCTGGTTCCAGTATCTGCTCAGTAGTCCTATGGTAGTCCCTTTATGCTGATAAATTGGGAAGAGTGGGCTGAGGCTTACATCTTAGTATGCTTAGATTCAGTTCAGATATTCAAATTCTAATGCTTGAGACAGCAGTAATTAGAAGCCCAAAATTGTATACAGTAAGCTTTGCTAATTAAAAATTGATAAGTCCAATAAACAGATGGCTGAAGTCCGATGTCAATTGATTGTTGAAAATTTTTGTGTAATCTTGGCTAGAAATCCAGATTTACTAACAATGTTACTATTCAAGCCATCAATGCCAAGGCATACAATTTTCTCACTTTCTTAGGTAAGCTTGCTCTCTATAAGGGTTGTGATAGTATTATCTTGAGGGGGAAGTATAATCTTATCACATTCACCCTTAGCACTGAATGGGCCTTTCTGACCTTGTGATCAGACTTGTGGTACATTTTTAAACGAAGGTATTATGGTTTGCATTAATGTATCTGACCATACAGTAAATATGGAGAAACAGTTGAGAGGCACAGAATCCAACTTTGCTTGAAATCCAGAATCCATCTTTGCTTCCATAGTCTGTACTAATTTGGGGTGCCATATTATCTGCTGATGTTGGTCCGCTATGTCCAATGTCAACGCAGCCATCTACAAGGAGATTTTAGATCACTTCATGTCCTATCTATCTATCTCCTGGCAATCTTAAGGTAGATGCCAGTAAAATTTTTCAGCAGGATTTAACACCTCTCCACAGTGCCAAAACTAACACTAACTGGTTTGCGGACCCTGATATTACTGTACTTGATTGGTCAGCCAACTTGCCTGAACTATAGTCAAGAGCAACATCAGAACATCCGACCCAACAACATAGACGAACTGATTGTTGCTATCAAAGCAACCTGGTCTTCAATAAAACTTCAGCAGTGCCACAGGCTGAGCCTCTCCGTGCCATGCCACATTGATGCAGTACCAAGTATTAAGAGCATAAATTAACATGTTTTCCAGAATTTGGACACTTCTATATTGTAAATCCATTTTGATTGGTCTTAGGAAATGTTCTTACATTTTGAGATTTTATTTATTTTTTTTACATTTTTGAGTTTGTCTAATGAATGCAGAATACTTAATTCAGCATTCACACACACACACACACAAAATATATATATATATATATATATATATATATATATATATATAATTTATGTTTAAATACCTTTTAGGAGAGTATGCAGGATTTGACGAAACCCAGCCCACAGCAGAATCAGGAGGCAAAGGAAAAGTCATAAGTCTGTTAAAGGAGAAGTATGGCCTCAAAAAAATAGTAATGATTGGCGATGGGGCCACTGACCTAGAAGCGTGCCCTCCTGCTGTAAGTGCACATCATTTCTTTCCAAGGCCTTGTAATTATAAGCTTTCAATTTTTTAACTAAATTTTTTGGCCAGTAATTAAGCCAATATTGTAAATGGCATTTACAGGTTAAATGTCTTTGATGATTTGAACCAGAATAATGCTTAATCGTAAAATTACAAAAATATCTGATGAACTTTCTCAAATGTAAAATAAAAAAAAAAAACTGCAGGCTTCATACTTGGAGACCCTCCAGTGTGCATGTAAATAGAGAGAAGAAATATGATTTGTATTCTACAAAAAAATTTCAATATATTTACAGGATGAATAACTTTATTTAATATTTCAGAGTGCTTTCATTGGCTTTGGCGGCAACGTGGTGCGGCAGCAAGTAAAAGAAAAGTCTTCTTGGTATGTGACAAGTTTCGGAGAGCTGCTAAAAGAACTTGAGAAGATTTAACTACTTTGCATCACATATTCTCACCATTGCCTTGTTTGTGTGTGCCTTCGTGCTGAATTTATGTATTGCACAGTCCGACTTACTTGCACAAATTTCTAATCTTGATGTCTGAATTTTAACATTCCATCATATAAAGCTATTTAATACACTACAGTGTTTACAAACTGTTGTTAAAATGCCCATCTAGTTAAAAAGTGATCAAAGCTGTGATGTTTTAATTTCTTCTAGCATTTTGATGACGGTAATGATTTAGTAGATCTTAAAATTGTAATGTTTTTTTTTTTTTTTTACAATAATATATGCAAAATGTGTGCATCTCTAAAGGAGACTTTCATTTTGGTATTTACCATAGGAAAATATAAAAATTTATTCTAAGCAACACTGCAATTCTGTCTTCAAGAGTTGTTATTATAAAAATACTGCATTCATATAAATTGGGGATATCGTAATTTATTAAACTGCAATTGAAAAAAGCAAGGAAACAAATACACAGAGGGTACATATTTGAAAATGAGGTTAAAGCTCAATATCCAGTGCACAATAGCCTGAATACAACAAAAAACATTATCCTTATAACAAGGAATTTTTAAAAAAATAATAATGCCTGTTAAAACTGGACATGCAGGTTTACTTTCTACATGTCCTACAGTACAGGGATGCTTTCTAAGGTTGGGTCCTTATAGCCCCAAAACAAAACAGGTTAGATACAGAGATTGAGTTTTCTGTTTACACATCTCTCTTCAGACTTACAACCTGAAATTTTTTTTTATCTTTATGATGTAAAATAATTGAACAAGAAACACCTGTAACTATCGATCACATTTAAAGTGCCTTAAACAATACTGTTCAAAGTATCAATTTTACATTTTTCAGTTAATTTATATTTGGCAGTAACAAAAAAAATGGACAGGCAGAGATGATCAAATGCAATACAAATACAGCGCCACTGTGAATTATTTAAACCAACATTCAATAATAAATATCATTTAAAGATCCTCTAATATTTGACATACTGTTTGTGCGTTTATTATTTTTTTTATTTATTTTTTTTACTGAGTTGGGCCACAATGCTAACATTTTATATGTGTAAATATTCATTGTATATCAGAAGGATAAAGTTTACTAAAATGTATTAACCAACAATAAATCAAATCAGTTCCACCCTTAAAGGAGCATAAGCTTATATCAGGACATATTTCTTTCAATGCATTCTCAATTTTTTCAGTTGATACAGATGATAGGTTAATGACCATAAAGAACATTGAATGGATGAAAATGAATTGCTGTGCGATACAGTATATACAGCACTGGTTCCCTTGTGAATGTTATGTCTTTCGCTTGTGAAGAAAGTATTACTTCAGGGGCGACGCCTTCATGGGAATCATAACCCTGGACTCCATATGTTGAATCAGCGGCACTTAAAGACAGGATGAGATTTTCAGACATGCAAATATTACTATTTAAAAAACAAAAGAAAAGCTGTACGATATAGGATAATAGACTCACCTGTGTAGTAGACCACTTCATTCCAGCCCTCATGTTGCCACACTGCGTTGCGAGTGTCCTCTCTGGACTGCAGGTCCTTATATGCTGACAGAAGTGAAGAAAAGCGCTAAGCTTGGAAATTACAGAAATAAAATATCATGCGCTAGTATTCATCGTGAAGTGTGTTTACCCCAAAGATGATGGACCATGTAAAGACTTCCTATCTGAGAGAAAAATCCTCCAACTGCCTCACGGTTTTGCTGCCGATAGCGAATAGCTCGAGCCCTGAACAAACCAAGGAAAGCTGTTAATTGTTTTGGTCACAATTATTCACTGACTTCATGAGACATTATATATCTACAGAATAAAGAAAAAAATTAGTGACTGACTGTCTGTCTGTCTGTCTACATACAGGGTTTTGGGAGGCCTGGAGCCTATCCCAGGAGACTTAATGCACAAGGTGGGGTACACCCTGGATGGGGTGCCACTCACACTACAGGCAATTTGAGGACACCAAATAAAATAATCTACAAAACTGTCTTAATAAGGGCAGCAAAAAAGAAAAAGGAGAGAGAGAGAAAGACAAATGCCACAACTTGGCTGAAAGTGAGTTTGTCATTTTAGTAGGGTTGTACTCACTCACTCACTCATCTTCTATACCACTTTAGCCTGTATTCAGGGTCGCGGGGACCTGGAGCCTATCCCAGGAGGCTTAGGGCACGAGGCAGGGTACACCCTGGACAGGGTGCCAATCCATTGCAGGCAATTTGGGAACGCCAGTTAGCCTAACCTGCATATCTTTGGACTGTGGGAGGAAACCGGAGTACTGGAGGAAACCCACCAAGCACGGGGAGAACATGCAAACTCCATGCACACAGAGACAGGAATCGAACCCTGGAGGTGCAAGGCGACAGTGCTAACCACTACACCACCGTGCCGCCTAGTGGGGTTGTAATGGATCACAAAATTCAGATAGTATTATGGTCTTTGAGTCATGGCCCGAATAATTTTTCAAAATCAGCAATCTTTTTATAAATAAATTAACAAAAGGGAGAAAATATAATTTAACTTCTTAGTTACTGCTTATATAATTTATAGAACGCTTAAAGCACGGAAATCTTCCTGGGGTTAAAACTTGTTTTAAATGAAACTTTTTAATTAAAACAACATTCAAGATGTTCAATAAATTAATTAAAAAAAAAAAAATAACATTGAATCTACTGTACCTATTTTAATTAAAGATTAATATGAGACATGAAGGTCCTTTTTGTTATTTGAAACAATAGTAAAAATTTATTTCTGTTGCACCATTTTGAAGTTACTGCACTCGACACAGAGCCAGTTAAGTCCAAGGCTGATCAGTCATAGCCGATCAAGGTGAAAACTAGACAATTCCACTCACTGGCTGATCGATGACTGGAGCAGCTCTAATAAATTTATAAACTCATTTAAAAGTAAATTTTAAAGTCAGTTTGGTGATACATGAATCTGTACACAAAAGAATCATGATTCATAACTGAATCAATTTCTCCCCTATCTTTAATAATAATAATAATAATAATAATAATAATAATAGGCATACTTTTTATCATCCTGGGCCGAAAAAAAGTGTTTTGGGCAGGTTATAAAATCTAGTCTAGTTTTTGTACAACGCATGTACATATAAAATATTTTATTTATTTAGTGTTTTCCCTTCTCTATCACACCCACGTCAATTCAGAAAAGGTTGTTAATTTATTGATTAGTTAAATCAGGTTTACTAGGAGCTGAAAAACACTAAAATGTGCAGAGTAGGTAGTTGAAGTTGAGAAACAGAGCTAGAGTATGTATACAGTATTTGGCCTGTTTTTATTTTTATTTTAATATAAGGAATATAGAAGGAACATAGAAGAATTCAGCATTATCACTATTAATCTACGCATGATTCAGTGTCTGAGTATCTGGCAACCCTTGGCAAGCACAGAGCAATGACACGGGAGCATAGCTAAGTGAATTGAGCGTAAATAGTTGAGTGTCAATGCAAACTGCACGTGCAAGAAAGATACTTTGAACATTAATAATATGAATGTCCCAGGAAACCTGTTGGCATGGTTACTCATATAGTGAATGTAACGGTGGACTGACTAGATAAGCATTGTACATATTTTTGTTTTTATTGTTTTGTTTGAACATGAATTAAAGAGAATTAAAAGTAGGATTTCTTACCAGTAATTCCCCCATTCAATCATGGTTCCTGGCTGCAAAGGGAAGAAATTATGGTAAACATGGATACATGATACATGCATATTTAGCAGTTCTTGGGAATCAGGTAATGAACAGGTTCAAGCTGATCAACATTCTCATGAGAATTTCTGTTTAAGTTCATGACCTAGCATGCATGTCGTGCACGCTAGACATTTGGGTTCATAAGTCTTTCCTAGACTGTTCAGTCATGTCACATGGATGAGGGGGACATATCCTGCCATCTATTTGATACAGCAGCTCTATTTTGGGTGGATGCCATTAGGGTGTCCTGAGAATAGCAATAAGAGTTGTTTCGTCAAGGTCTTGCCAGCCGCCTCAGGGCCAAAAGCAAGACTCTATGACCTAGTTGCTGAAATCCATACCTGTACTTAAAATCAGCAGTAATATAGATACTAAATATCTGCCATATGTTGGAGTGATGACCTGGCTGGAATTCAGTGTTGTTGTTTGGTGAGGAAGGTGTACAGTACATCTTTAAAAATGCTTCATTAAGCTTCATTTAGATGAATGGATTAAAACCAGTCCTGGGGCTACACATCTTGACCTATGTGTCATTTGTAGAATTTGAAAATACACAGGGGCTTCAGGAGCCAGTTCAACCTTCTTACCCCATATTTCCACCAGGTGAGCTGTTTGCTGCCACTCTAGTCATTTCTTGTGGTTCCAATAAGTGTGCATTTCAGAATCCTCCCATAGGCTGTCCACTAAAGATATGTGAATAGGCTATATTTTTTTAAAATAAGCCACTTTTGACATACTTCAGAACACGAAAAACCCACCAATCAGGTAGCACTTTATGAATATTCATACTAGCCCAAATGTCAAGTCAAGCTGCTTCATGATTGAAACACAGCTGGTGGATCGTGAAGCCATGAAGAGGAGGAAAGGATAGATCTGCTTGTGGTGGAAATTCCGAGTTAGATGTGTCATTAAATAAAATTAATGACAATAAAATGACAATAAAAATGCCATCCAAGAAAATAAGCTAAATTTAACTTCTTGTTTGAACTGCAAGGTCTACCATCTATATAACTAAAAGAAAGGTTTTGTTGTACATTGGTCAGAACTCACTCTTTTAACGACTTTATGTTTCCTACATTGGAGGACCCAAAACCAAAACTGGCCTTCTGTCCAACCAGATTTTGTCACACATCATGCAAAACTGGATGAACAGAAATTAATGGTACTTTTGCAGTTGAAGGTAAACCTGCGCCATAAATAAAATCTAAATGTTGAGTAGAAGTGAAGTTATGTACCAGTTGGATTAAGTGCCTAAATGTATTTCAGCCAGTTCTGACCCAGAGTGCTATCTAGCAGAGATGCACTTTGTCTATATAAACAGAAGAAAGGTTTTGTGTTTACATCGGTCAGAACACGCTCTTTCAATGATATCTTTACCTTTCATACATTTTCAGGACCGATTTGCGAGATTTTCACAGAATCACGTAAAACTGGCTGGACAGAATTTAATGAAACTTTTGCAGTACTTGGGTATTTGCCTGATGTTAAAAGTAGAAGTGAAGGTATGAGCTATTATATATGTGTATTATAATATTTTTCCTTTTTTTTAAACTAATAATAATTATTTCTAATAAACTGTACCAACACTGTAATAATAAATTTAACAGAATTTAATGAAACTTTTGCAGTACTTGGGTATTTGCCCGATGTTAAAAGTAGAAGTGAAGGTATGAGCTATTATATGTGTGTGTATATATATATATATATATATATATATATATATAATATTTTTCCTTTTTTTAAAACTAATAATAATTATTTCCAATAAACTGTACCAACACTATAATAATAAATCTGCACCAATAGATATTAATTAGAAAAGCTAAACTGAATATTATTAACTCATATTAGAAATCCTCACATAGAAGTCATCAATATAGAGAGGCTTTATCTAGACATTTATTATCTAGAAGTTTCGTAGGTCAGACCTGGGAAGAAAAACAGCCTTCACCCTTCACCCTCAACCAAATTTATCTTGCTGTTGGTAAAAAAAAAACTCCTAAAATGAAAATACAGAGTTTTATAACTCACTCTTAATTGGTATGATCGAAGTTCATAGATATTTGGTCCTTCGCGTGGAACTGGCTCATTCCAGAAACTAAACTCCAGCAACAGCTGATTGCGGCGAGAGAGCAGCATCTTCCCCCGTTCCTTTCTGTACTCCAAAAATTCCTGTTAAGTCCAAAAGGACATGGAAATCATGCAAACGTATTAAATACACATGAGTAATAAGACATTAGGAATGCTTAAAGCTGGAAGTTACCAATTAAAGGTGTTTGCCACTAAATCCTTTTAAGGAACATAAGGGTTATAATAGCAAGAAAATGCATTTCAATACTCGCTTTACACTAAACTATGTGATCATTCTAGAAACACAAACATTTTATATTAGGTTTACCAGTAATAACTCACTCTGAACGTAATATGAAAGCTTTAGAATGATTTACTTTTAACAACTTGGGTGTCATTTAAACATCTGAAACAAAACAAGACATTAATTTAAATATCATCTACCTTATTGTTTTTCAGTTTATTCATGACCTCGGTAAGGGCGGGGTAGCCTCCGCGGTACCTCCACAGATGGACTATATACAAATAAATATATATATATATCAGTTAGCACCCGCTGACTGTTATTAATGTCCAAAGAAATGTTCTACAATATGCTTACAAGATCAGATTTTACTTCAAAATGCACTGTGCTTGAAATACAGAATATCTAATAACTGAACTTAGAAAAACCTATTTAGTGGACATGATCAAACTGTGTATTGTCCAACAAATGATATAGGGAATGTATTTGTACACAAAATATTCCAACATTTTGTACACAAAATATTCCTTTATTCCTATTCGCACCTCCAGAACCCGGTTCGATTCCCGCCTCTGTGTGCATGGAGTTTCCATGTTCTTCCCGTGCTTGGTGGGTTTCCTCCCACAGTCCAAAGACGTGCAGATTAGGTTAATTTGCGTTCCCAAATTGCAGGCCCCCCGCAACCCTGAATACAGGATAAAGCGGTATATAAGTTGTTCTGGCTAGCTTTATGGAAAATATTTCTTGTTTTTGATCTTAACAAAAACAATCAAGCTAGAGCTGAGGAAGCAAAGCGGTGCGGCACAGGTCCCAACCAAAAACACACAATTTCTACTATCACTTTTTGTCCATAGCGCTTAGACAATCCGGCTGAATGTTTTGATTTAAGTTTTGTGGGGATGCGTGCAAAATTGAGAAAGATACAGATGTCTAGTCAAAATTGGAACAGCCTATACTCTTGTTTCGTGTCTACTAATAAATGAGATTGGACACTTTAGAGATTTTAACTGAACAGGCTATTTTACAGGACTACACATTTGACCAAATATGCAAATGACCAAAATGGATAAAGCCTGGCCCAGATTAACAGAAAACTCTAGGAAAATCACATATTTCTCCCCGTTCCAGGGCTTGAAAAAAAGAAATATGCAGGCTCCTACCAGCCTGGTCTTGCTCTCCATACCAGGTGTTCCATGTTCCCACCAGCTCACAGGGATAGTATTTATCCTCATGGATTGAAGCCAACACATTTTCACTGTTGGCCACAATGTAGTCATGGCAATCATCAGATAGATATTGTGTAGACTTAATATAGGGATATTGGACAGTATACAACAGTGACAACTGAAGTGACAGCAACAACAAGAGTAACATTCAAAATTCAAAATTAACTACTAAGCACGGTTTTATTTAACTCATTTAGAAAAACAATACAAGTTTTTAAGTTTTATTTTAAGTTAAAAGTGACTGTCTCTGAAATGCAGTTCAGGTATGAAGCTCCTGTTCCTGCCAATCATTTCATTAAAACAGACCAAAATACATTCTGCATAGAGTTACATTACAGATGGCATTTCTGTTTAGTCTCAAGGTTTTAACAGGGCATTCTTAATTAAGAAAAGGTAAATTGTTAACTGGCTTGTAACTAATCACCAGAAACACTTAATATAGAACATATGGGAAAAGGTCAGTGCTTACCAGAGTTTGTTATAATCATCCAGACATTCCGGCTTCACACTGTGAACTAAAATAAAGAATCAATTGGTTATTATATACACTGTGTCACTGCTTTCTTTTTCACAGTAAATCACAGGTAGCACTTTATTATAATTAGTACATTACAGTAAGATTACTGAACAAATTGTTACATTAATGTACTATAATTAGCTCTATAAAATAACGTAGTGTATATTCTCATCGCTTGTTTTGCTATGCTGTACCTGTTTCTGGGAGCAAAAAAATGGTTTACCTCTTGCGTCACTGTAAACTCTTAAATAAATGTCTGCCTTGATGCCAATGTGATATCACGAAGTAAACTTTTTAGTAGTTATCTTTTACACAGAAAAGTGACATGCATAGATAAATGAAATAGTAGGATCTTCTTATTACTTACACTGAATTTTATAAAGGTTATTTTCTTCTTTCTTAGCCAGGAGGTGAGAGTGAGCGTCTTTTCTTGCGTCAACTTTATGCACAAATAGAGATTTAACCCAGCTCTCTTCTCGATTTCTTTGACTGGATGCTGACAATCCCCTAGTATAAGACAATAGAATTAGGCTTTTCTAATCTGTTTGACTGTGAAGTTCTGTAAGTGTAAGTACTTGACCGAGCTGTTCTGCACCACGACTAGAACTCACAATAAAATACAGTGCAATACAGTGTACCCATGCCAAAGCAACCAACCGTTACCAAAGCAACCAATGTAAACAGGTTGATAATGTGTCAGATTTAATCTGATCTTTTTCAAAGAACAGTGTGGCTGGTTAGTGCTAAAGATCAGACCTGTGAAACAAATCGGATTTGCTTGCATTTTGAACAAGGCCTTAGTACCTACGGTACAAAAAAGGAAGGAAAATAAAATTAGGCTCTCTGTGAACCTACGTTTAATGGGTGACCATCTTGATTCTCGAAATGTGTTATTACAGTAAAGTGATATTTGTATCATAGGGAGACACTTTTTGAATTTGTTTTGTGATATGTATTTGGATTTTATTCAGTGATGAGCGGGATGCAAGATAATTTACCAGCTGACAAAGATGATGCACCAGTGGCCTGTCTATTGGCAATGGATAGCTGTTTCTATAATCAATCAATCAATCAGTCAAATGAATGAATAAATGAATGTATGAAAATTGCTAAATCACTGGAAACAGTGAACTGCTACTGCTATTGTAACCAGGCCTGGAAAAAGTTTTCTGTGCAGTCTAATCTCCCTTGATACAATCCTCAATCGATGCTCTATTAAACAGAAACTACAACACGACCTATTTAACAATGTATAGTTTTAAAGTGGACAAGCGCATCAGTCATGCACAAACTGCCAAAACAGAAAAATACAATGATCCCAGTATGTGACTGTAATGTAACAGTTTAAGTCCCTGTCCCTTTAGCAATCAGGAGTATATATTATGCTTTAACAATGTACAATTGGCTTTGCCGGGCACATTTACATTGAACCCCATTTGTTATAAAGATAAAATGCATACAAACGTGTTCCGTAATGAATGAGACGATGTGTAAATACGTATGCTTCACTCTTGCTGCACTTGTACGGAACAGGATGTGCATTGGGACACAGCCGGTTATCTGATTCAGTCATGCATGCTGGTCCAACAAGAAAGAATTAAAAACAGTAATGGAAATAAAATATTCCGACCTGATAAGAGAGACCTGTCCTGCCTTGTATTTCGCCGATCTAAGGCCGCTGAAACAGCGCTGAAGGACTCCGGTCGCCATCTTCACTTACTGTATATCGGACAAAAAAGGGTTACTAATGCAATGCGTATGTCGTCCACCGGGGGGCGACATACGCAAATTCCAACTCGGGGACAAACGGCCAGGGGTGCGTTTCCCAAAAGCATCGTTAGCCAACAATGGTCGCAAGTTCCGTCGTTACCAACATAGTTCAACAATTCGGTGTTTTTCGAAACCATAGTTCAAACCAACATTCGCAAACAGCGTCGCAAACTTACGTGGTTGGAACTACAGCCTGTGGTTAGAAGCATAGTTCCTTGTTAGTTTTCTGTGTCGACGTCATTGATTTCGCCGCGGCTGGGTTCACAGTTAACTACCCTACGCCCTATTAGTTTCTAAAAATTTTCCCAACCACTTTGAGCGATTTGGAAAACTTAATGTTATGGTGCTCAGATATTAGGTTAGTCATTTTTCGGTTATTTTGATTACAAATTCACTTTGAAACGATATATTATTCTCCCTTCGAAGTGCCCTACGAAAGCATTATTTATGCCGGTTGGAACACAGCCTTGGTTTCGTTTGCGCGAAGAAAAGGTGATTTTTCAAGTGAGTATCTTTGCAAAAACATACCCAAAGAGAAATTTCTCATAACAATATTTGTAGTAGTATGTTATAGGTTTTCACTTATAATGAAATTTATCCGTACTGTTCACGTATTCAACATATACAGTGCACAAAGTGTTAAGCACTAAGAAAATGTAAAATGTATACACTACCATAGTGTAAGCCTATTTAAAATATTACTCAATATATATTCAATGAATGTACCCAAATAAATCAACA
>JAQMYJ010000018.1:8269257-8281308 GCA_030014305.1 Clarias laeviceps | reverse complement strand
TGACAAGTGGGGCTTGAAAATTCGCCCACCCCCTTAAGTGGGGAATGACAGAAAATGTTTGAGAACCACTGCCCTAAGGTATCCTTTAAAAACCTATTGATTTCTTCACCTGTATAAATTACCCGTAATAACATCTGTCTCTGAGCATTGCATCCATCCTAAATCTGTTTTTCTGCTTTCTTTTAATTGGAACTTTAAAAAACAATTCTGTTTTCATCTCAGTATCTGCAGCCTAGCTACGACCGCAGTATCGGTCACGGCAGGTCCCAGCGCAGAGTCTAGCTCATTCACACTGTTATTTAAAACCATAGAGATTAATCTCTGAAACGACACCAGATGTTTGATATGTGGTGATTCACACCCCAGAGGGATTAGAGACTAGTTTTCAGTCTTTACTAATCTTCAGCAGCAACTCCACTTTGAACAGCTAAATTTAAGTAAGAGAAAGAGAGAGAAAATGCCATATAACTTTTTGACAGTTTGTCCCTTGCTTTCCTCATATCAGCCCAGCCTAGTTTATATGTGTCTGCCCTGACCTTTGCCTGTTTTCCTAATATGAGCTTAAGTACACAGGTTTGATTTGATTGTTTGAATTTTCTTACTCTTTATTTGTATTTAAACCCACACTGCTTCCTGACATGACAGAAAATTTGGTCTGAGGGTGCCTTCGAACACTGACATGATTTACATTTTACTTACAAATGTCATGCAAATGTCATTTAGCAAAGATAAAATAAATGTACATAAAAGTTTCTAATTAAAAAGGCTTTGTGTACAACAAAGCTCTAAACTTTCTCTTTGTTCTATTTTTCTGCAAGTATAACTTGATACACAACATAAAGAATGAAACTTGCTGTATTTTTACCCTTAAAACTCAACCAAAATATATTTTACACTAAATTGTACATTTACAATTCCATGAACACCACTTCAAGTTGATTTATCAATTTTGTTTAAGTAATACACTGATACAATGAAACAAGTTTCACACAATATTTTAACATTTCTGTTTTCACAAAAAAGAAAGAAAGAAGGGGGAAAAAAAACAAAGAAAACATGCACAGAATATTCATCATTATGTTGTAATATTATTTGCATATTTAACAAAACACTTTTCTTGTAAATGCCAGAATGGATTTATCTTGTGCAACAGTGAAATGTTATGTGAATCCTATGTAAATTGTAGTGTTACAAGCAAAACAATCTATAAATAAACATTTTAGTGTCACAAGCAAACAGTTTTTAAATATACTCTGTATTCTGCCTTTTATTAGCAGAATGAATGAGGTCTGCGTCCCTGTTGCCTATTTATTATTTGTTTATTATTATGCTATCTAGTACGAGATTCAAAAATGATCCAAACTCTATTTATTACGACTTCTGTTGGCCGCATTGTCTTATTTGTGCTTTCCATTCAAGGCTACTATCACAGCAACTGCTGTGCATGTGTGAATGTGTTACATCAGTTCATTTGTAACTGCAGTGTGAGCAAAAATGGATGCCATACTTGTGATTTGCAAAAAATAAGAGCAGCAATTTGTCTATATCTAAAACATTTTTGGAGGGAATACAAAAGCTTGTTGGCAAGGAGATTATGTAAAAAAGAAGATGTATTTGTCTTGTCTAAATGTTAATTAAAATACATTATTAATACATTAATACACTATTTCCTGTATTAATAAACACACTGGATTTAGATTAGTTTTCCGATTTATCACTCAATAGTATTGAAGGGACACACTTTTAAACACACTTTGTTATCGCTCTGTTCTTGCGGGTGTGATTGGTTGTCTGTGAGCACTATACTGTTTGGGAAGTGATTCTGGATCCTTTCTGCATAGATCCACTTTGCCTCTCTAATAGCCCAGGACAGACTGTCCCTTGCTGTGTAGAGGGCTGCCTTACCATCAGCTTTAAAGGAAGTTTTTGGATTTTAAGCAGGGAGTGCACTTTATTAATCATTTATATTTTCTGGTTTGTGTGTGGTGATTTTCTGAAAAAGAAGTCACAACATCTATGCCACTTGCCAATGTAGCCAGTCAATGATGCTGTTTATTCCTCTAATCCTGTGATATGTAGCAGCATCTCTAAACATATTTCAAACTGTGTCCTCAAAACAGTCCTAAAATGTTGATATGACTTTCTCAGACAAGGATCTCCCCTGTTTCAGGACTGGTTTGGTACATAAGTTTTTGAGGTGGAGTCAAGGTGCAGTTTGGTAAGCGCCATTAAATGTTAATGTATAGAAATATATTATATATAGAATATATTAAAAAACAATTTTATTTATTTTGATTTTTCTGAGATCATCTTTTTAACTCAGACCTTACTGAAACAAAGCATTTAGAGAAGATCATGTGAGTGAATGTGGAAACACATTTGACACTAGTGACTGTGAAGTTTATGCAGCACAATTGTAATATATATGTGTGTGAACACAAAGTAGAACAGGTGTGCATGTGGTTTTATGGTGCATCTCAGCTGGTGTGGATTTAAATGGTGGTTAAAGTAAAATCTATTGTCTGACTTCATAAAAACCTTCAACACAAGTTACCTTTTAGGAGCCAAAGCTAGTTATTTGTTTGCATTTTAAAAAGTGTATTGTATATAGTTATGAAAAAGCGTGTTGTATATAATTGAATGAAGTAGCCTATTTATGTTAAACTGTGTAAGGTACTGGTGTTAACATTACTATTTCAGTGCAGGCATTCTGGCCATTTGCAGAGGCTCCAATCATGGAATAGGTGGATTACCAAAGCAGGTCATTCTGGCCATGGAAGTGTCTGAGAAAAACAAGACTACAGTAAAAAAAAATATTACATGTACTGGTCATACAAATAGCAAATAGGAACTATAGGCAACTTTTATCTTTTATGAGGGCATTACATTTATACATGTATATAGAAAAATCATAAAATAATCATTTAATGTATTAAACACCACCCCCTTGCTGAAAAAGAAAGGAATTGTCATAATCTCCAATTTTTTACATTGTACACACAATTATTTAAACCAATAAATAGCATAATACACTTTCTGACCAAAAAAAGTTGCCATTTCAGAAAAAAGCAAAGAAAACAATCAAGGATATTTTGAAATTACTAAAAGAAATTGTTATTACGAACCACGGCTATGTTTATTACTGAAAATAAGAGCATTTGCACATGCACACTGCAAACTGAAACAAAACAGATTGGAAACAAACAACAGTGTGACTTTGTGACAAAAAAAAGCATTTGTTTGTGAGGCTAATCAATTATCTTGCTAGAGAACATAAAATTTGAGTTTTGAGGAATGGAAAAAGATCATGTGAGCAACAGTCTATATCTATACAAATATAAAAAAAAGGTTTTGTCTGTAATGTCCAGTCTCAGAAAAAAATTCTGTCTGTATGTCTGTCCGGACGATTTTGTCACAGCGTCACGCAAAACGGACATCTACAAAAATAAAAGAAAGGTTTTGTCTGTACATTGGTCAGAAAATCGCTTTCAATTATATCTTTACATTTCGAGTTAGTACCCGTTGTTGACGGGAAAGGAGTTTTTAGAAATAGTTAAAAGATTAAAGCTAAAAATAAACTGATCAGCTTTAATGTAACCAGTGATAATATTTCAGGATGAAGCCCACATACATGTCTGCCAGTCTTTATTTATGGCAGAACTATCTGATTAACTTATTAATAAATGAATGAATATTAAAAAATGAATACAATACTTTTTTAGGGTTGAGTATCTTAATCAATCTTAAACCTTGTTTACGCAAAGGTGTACTTCTTTCATTGTAAGCCAAATACACTATGTTTAAAGTAGTTTATTAAATCCGGGACATGACTGTCCATGACATCACATTTACTCAACATTTTTATTTAAGCCGCTAACACTGTCAGTTCAGGTATTTTACAAGCCCTCACCTCTGACTGTTGGAGATATGTTTGTTTTAATGAGCCGTGTTTTATATCATAGTTGCACTTCACAATTACTGCTTTAATTAGCACCACGGTTTTGTAACATATAACACAAACTGGTTTTAAACATCCCGCAGGAAGAAAAACATACAATGATCTGTTCATACATCAGTTTTCAAAAGTCAATTTAGGACTTTTTCTTTGAGGTGGGTGCAGCAGAGGCAATCAACGCGATAGTTTACCAGGTACACACAAGTATGCAGAAGACACAGAAACAATGGCAATACATCTATGAACTTCCACAATCCTTTCAAAACAGTATGGCTTACTCCTCAAAATGGTACATGCCCTATGAAAATTTAACCTTGAGCCATGAATTAAGTCAAAATGTTGAGTCGTTGAGTTATGACTAATTATCTGTCAGATGCTGATCAGCTTATTTTTAGCTATTTCTACAAACTTTAACTGTTATCGATGGGTAATAACACTAATTTACCCTATCCCAGAGCAACTGGCATGTCAGGGTAAGAAGCAAAGTGCATGAAGTTACGTTACCCAATATCATTAATGCCTATTGCCTCTGGAGGTAGTGTTATGCTCTAGGGTTAGTTAGTAAGTTTAGAAACAATATGTAAATGACAGGTTAGCTCATGAATGGCTTTTCTAATTCCCTGATTGCATGGGCATATTCAAACTGTGTAGAATTGATCTGGAGGCATGAAGAATTAATTTTCACACATGAATTGGCTCCCACATTTTGTAGCATAATGAAATCTAAGACTGCGCTTATTTTTGGCAGTGTCCATAAAGAAAGCAATTATGCTAAATATAATACAGAATAGGCCAGCACGGTGTGGTAGTGGTTAGCACTATCGCCTTGCACCTCCAGGGTCCAGGTTCAATTTCTGGCCAGGCTCGATTGCATCTCTGTGTGCATGAAGTTTGCATGTTCTCCCCGCGCTTGGTGAGTTTCCTCCGGGTACACCGGTTTCCTCCCATAGTCCAAAGACATGCAGATTAGGCTAATTAGTGTTCCCAAATTGCCCGTAGTGTGTGAATAAGTGTGCGAGTGTGTGTATTTCTGTATGCCCTGTGATGGATTGGCACCCTGTCCAGGGTGTACCCCGCCTTGTGCCCTAAGCTTCCTGGATTAGGCTTGGACAGGGTGCTAATCAATGGCAGGGGACTTCTGATTGTTTACAGAAATTGCTGCCGGCTTCATAAGGAAAACTGGCAGACAATATAAGTCAAAAAACACCTTGAGGAGGTTCCCAAAAAGGAAGCTGTGGGTAGATAAAACCACCCACAAAGCTCTGAGATTTTGCTTTGCTATCTACAACAGGGTGCTTGTTTCTGCTCTCCTGTCTGGCGTGAGTTTTGAAAACTTCACATTCATTATTTTAGAGCATAATATGGGGAATACCTTCAGGAAATTGAAGACCAAGTAAGAAAGCATGACCAGACAGCAGGTCAGGTCGTTAAAGCTTGGCCTGACCAGCTAGCACCAGTGTCCACTGAGATATTCAACCTCTTCCTCGCATAATCAGTTCTACCTATGTGAGTTCAACAGTCCATTATTATTTCTGCCCTGAAGAAACACCAACCCATTACAGTTTGCATACTGTACAAATAGATTGACCAACAGACCCATCACACATCGCCTACACACAGCACTAAGCAAACTAAAATTCATGGGAAACTATGCTAAATGCCTTTTGTGGAATACAGTTTGACTTAAAGCATTTAACACAATTATGACCTAAACAAGCTGGAAGGCTTGGCAAAATGTTGTGGTGGGCCTGATCACTGGCAATGATGAGTAGACTTTGAGTGGAGTGAGTGGACAGTTTCCAGTATCATTCATGAGGAAGGATTGGTAGGTACAGTAATAGGTCCTTCATCATGTTGTTGAAGGCTCATCAGCTTCATTTCCACTTCAGACATCTGAAGGACTTTAGAGTGCCCTTTAAGATTTTTTTTTATGAACCTTTCCACCTGCACCACAGAGAGCATCCTGAAGGGATAACACACATTCCTCACACATTGTACTCTTCTTCTTTGCACGCTTCATATAATGCACAAAATCCCTCGTAATGCTGTATGGGTTTGTAAATGCTCCTTCATGTTTTCCTGGAATGTTTTGAAAGTTCCTGAATCACTGTCATCATTTGCATAAGAAAATTTTGCATAGGAAACATCCTACTTAAAATCTGCCAAACATGTTTTTCAAAAGCTCATTGAAAATAGCATGTAAGCTAAAATGGATCAATGTGAGTTACACATTAGGTCCGTTAAACTCCTGAATGAAAATGGCAATGATAAGGGCCAAAACAAAGTTAAAGCAGTTACATGCTGACCCCAAAATACCTACCACAGGCCTGCAAAACAAAAGTGACCTTTAGTTTACCAATGTAAGCTTCTATTACATTTTTGACCTCTCCTTTGGAATGTGTTTTGGATTGGAAATGGCCTATGCTTTACATAGGTTTGAGTTGAAACATTTTAACCTTGATATTTGTATTAATAAACCTCTTGCAAATATATCCATATCACGTGTCTAACAGGCATACAGTATGTTACAAAATCAACATGATATAAAGTGAGTGGTGCAGTAAGTTTTGAAACTTAATATTGTGAACAGCTGACTATGGTCCCAAAGCTAATATACTAACCAACATAATGGTAAGTATGCTTAAAATATACATAAAACTATACTCTAAACTATTTATTATGTAATAGATAATTTGAATAAATATTTGTTAAAGTACTATGGGTACTAAAGGTTGTTATTATGAAATTATATGGTAGGCAAATTGTTTTAGGTATACTGTACATGTATTTGCAAATGAGGCATTACCAAATCTGGTTATTTAGTCTTCTTACATTTTTTGCAGATATAAAATAAAATTTCTTATTTTCAGAAATTAAATCCTTGCAGCCTGTCCATAATTATTTGGACAGTGATGAAATTTTCATATTATTGCCTTTTGACACCAGACAAATGTATTTAAAATAAAGAAATGAAGAAGTAATTTAAGTGTATATTTTTGTAGCTTCAATGCAAGGTGTTTAACAAAAAATATTTCATTAACCTTTTTCTGTTTATTTTGTTTACAAATTTTATATTTATAATGAAATCCTAACGATTTCATTATAAATTAAGAGAGATAGCAGAATTTTTAGGAGTTAAAATTAACAAAAGGCACTGAAGGTTGAAGGAAGATTAAAAGAAAAGAATATGGAAAAAGAAAGGAAGGGCTCATATTCCATAGCACACTGTTTTACCTGTCAAAACCTTATAAAGGCAGAGGTATGGCATGGATATAGTATATGATTGCCCATGCCCAGTGACCGGTAGGACTATATATATATAGTTCTCACATTCAGTTATGCCTTGCAAAACGTATAAGATGAAACATAGCGTTTGTTGATGTCCATGTTTTTTGGACATCACCAAATAAAACAAAAATAACCACTGACCAAATACTTATGGACCTGACTAATTGTTTTTGCCATTCACTTTGTCTTATAAGCAATTAATTTTATATATATATATATGTTAAAAAATTTATTAATTAATTAAATAAAATATGTTTTATAAAATACATTTTTTCTTGCTTAAAATAAGTCTCATTTTGTCTACAATTTCAAAGAGAATTCGGGCTCAATTTTAATGGCCATGCCATGCACACAAGCAGGTTTATATATATTTTTTTTATTCAGCAGTGAGCATAGTTGTTGTTGTCATCAGGGCAACGATATAATAAAGGTGCTGGGCTTTAGTGATTACATTACTAAGAGATGTCTCCTCTTGTGATCTGAGTGTGTTTTCAAATCAAATTCAAAATAATTAAACTCAAATCCTTACAGATTTCATTTTAAATTTATTAATAAAAAAAATGCAACAACAGAAATAAATAAACCTCATATTATATTTTTTTTCATGTTGTAATAACCAAATGGCTCATTAGTCACTACTATCTTTTACGTATTTATTTATTATTACGATAGCTGTTATTTATCTCTCTATTCATTACAGTTATCTATAACTGTGTACTGCTATTTGTTTAAGTACTGGAGCGCCCAATGACACAGTTAAGTTGTGGCTTGTTTATGTAAACACTTTCTGTGGTGGTAAGTTTATATACAGTATGTTTGTTAATTATTACTGACCAAGTGACTAAAACGAAGTTGACTTGCTGTATGACTACATTTATCATGTTGACAGTATTATTCAGCAGCAAGCCAATGTCTACACAGCAAAATTTCATGTGTTGAATTATAACCTACATTGTTTATGTAAGTCCAGCTGGAGTCATATTTATTGTGAAATTGTTAAGTTAACACTGGGAATTTTATTGTGTAGCATTTGATGATAACATATATGTAATAGTTTGTAATTGATGTGGCATTAAGCAGTAGAGCCCGGTAGGCACGTGATCCACAATCAAAATTCACATTTGCCATTTTACCTGGCAGTCAGACCTACCACAGCCGCTTGATCTCATACCACCAAGCCAAATATGTATTTTACTGAACATGAAGAGAGAACAGAGATTGTGGTATGTCAGGGTCCTTCAACTCCAGTCCTGGCAGGCCAGTGTTGAGCAGAGTTTCATGATTCAGCTGTTTCAGGTTCGGTGGGTGTGTTTAGGTGTTGTTGAATAACTGTGCTGGCCACTGGCCCTTCAGGACTGAAAATGAAGAACCCTGCAGATATTTATCAAGCCATATCTGTTTTTTTTTAACAACACTATCAAGGACAGTGCACTGGTAAGCTTATAATATTGGGATACTTACAGCAATCTCATCAGGTAAGATTAATGGTAAAACTATAATTTAGTAAAATCGAAATATTGTTTAAGCATGTCAGTTTTTTTTTCTCCATACAGTACCTTGACTTCCACCTGTCACTCTGCTATCTGTGCTGTCTAACAAGTGACTGAGGTCACTGTGTGTGTGTGTTTGTGTGTGGAACACACTGGTGTATTATGCCATTTAGTTTATATGTTAAATCAGTGCAATTATAAAATTTTATTTAAAAAAATCTATTTCATTTAATGTTTGAGGTCACAGTGATTTTCAATAACAATATTAATAAATAATAAATAATAATAATAGTTAATTTAGCTAGCAGCAGTTTCAAAAATGTTTAGAATTTATATCTATGTGAATTGTGATTTACAGTAGTAGCCATAACTTCTTGTTTGTCTTTATTCTATGCAGTTATATTAAATAAGTACGGTGTATAAAGTTAGTACTTAGATGATGTAATCTATTTATATTGAAAGTAGACAAATTCTCAATCCACAAAACCAGTTTTAAGGTTGCACTCTATCAGGAAAAAAATGACATTTGGGTCAAATTACATTGATTAGGTGAATTCAAAATGCTTATACACACGTGAACACTGCACATCAATCTATGACATATATTCAAATTTTTTAACAATTTATGAAAATACCAATTAAGGTAAAAGGAGAAAATATTAAATAATGCCCAATTCAACAACACAACACCAGCATTAACCATCAAATTATACTTGCACTGGCATGAAGCCTTTTTCTGTACAGTAATTGTATGTCCAATATTCTTTATGGCTGCAGGAGAACTGTTCCAGTGATGTCACATCATTATTACAGAGATATTACATCGCTCCAATGTATGCTCTGACATTTGCCCTTGGCGTCTTTGGCAACATAGTGGTGATCCTAGGCTATATCTTTTGCCTTCCTGTTTGGAAATCCACAAATGTCTACCTGTTTAACCTCTCAGTGTCTGACTTCATCTTCCAGTGCACTTTACCTCAGCTGTCCTATTTCTATGCTTACAACCTTCAAAGTATGAATCCTGTAGAGTGCATCATTGATCGCTCCATCTCCTACATGAACTTGTACGCTACCATCCTTTTCATGATGTGGATAAGTGTGGACCGGTACTTGTTGCTGTGTAACCCACAACGTGACCACATCCTGTTGACGCTCAAGGCTTCATTGTGCATTACTATACTGACCTGGACCTGGGTGACCATTCAAATCATTCCCTTCATCATCCTTATTATCCAGGATATGAAGAAAACTGGCTGGACAAACTGTCATGATATTTCGAGTCTGGCAGAGGTCAAAGGTAGTCTGATCTACAGTGCAGTGCTCACCGTAACTGGATATATTCTGCCACTGCTGGCTTTATATCTATCATCAAAAAGAATGGTTTCAGTACTTGTGAAAAGAGAGGAAGTGCTTGGGACATCCTTCCAAAGGCCAGTAAAACTAGTGAGGAGATCAGCAATCATGTTTCTGGTTCTCTACACACCCTTACATATAATGAGGAACGTACGTATTACATCACGGCTTCCTGAATTAAATGTGCCACAGTGTATCATAGACTATATTTATGCAGTTTACACAGTGACACGTCCAATTGCGTATGTTGACAGTGTCATTAACCCTTTGGTTTACTTCCTCATGACAGACAACTTTAAAGAAGTACTGCTGAACAAGTGGAACCAGCTTAAAAGGATGATAAAGACTGCAACATAAGCAAGTCTTACCTGTCAATTAAATTAAATTAAATTCAATTCAATTTTATTTATATAGCGCTTTTAACAATGGTCATTGTCTCAAAGCAGCTTCACAAAAATTTGCTGTCAAGCAAAGGTAGCACTGATAGTGATTGCTTTGATTTCAACTCTGAGTCTAAGCTTATATACTATACAAATAATGGGGCAAATTGAAAAGAAATAGCAAACGGAATGGAAAAACAGAAGCCAGAAAGTCTTATTGTATAGTAACTGTACTATTATTGATTAAATGCTGGTGCGTGCTGTGCAAAGGGATTAGGCATCCTTTTTTTGTTATTTTTTCTATGACTTCATTATTAAGTCAGTACAAAATACATTTATTATTTCCAAACTTTAGTACTCTACAAAGAAAAAAAAATCTTACAGGAAAACATCAGTAGAAAGAAAAGAAAACAAAGCAGCATATTATGAAAAATACCACTTTCCAGACAAAAAAAAAAGCTCCTGGGTTTGATACATGATAAAAGAAGCAGGCGTGAAAGTTGTCAGGAGGACCGCACACTGGCTTGTTCTGCAGAATGTTCAGTAAAACTAAGCAGCTAATTTCCATATTATATTGCACAAATTGTACCCGAGACTAAATTTCATCATTTCAAGGTCATCACTCTAATTATTGATTGTTCCAGTATTTACCATTTACTGCTTTTCATAGCATTTTATAGTATTTTTTAAGACATATCTGATCTACTGCAATTATTTGCCTAAAACTTACACATACACATTACATTATACAATAGAACTGGAGATTTTAAAATGAAGTCAAACATATTAAACAACAACAGCAACAACAACAGTCAACTCATATAAGACACAAAGGTCAGCTGCAACAGTTGGAACAGTTCAAGCAAGAACAATATTGCCAAGTGCATTTCCAAAATCCATCAAGCACCATGATGAAACTGGCTCTCATGATGCACATCCCATTAAAGAAAGACCAAGACACAGTTACAGAACATCACCTTAGAGCCATTATGAACATTTTACAGTGTATAAGCACTGTCTTATGCAGCATTGATTTACAATGTAGAAAGAAATACAAATCAGGAAAGACAATTTAATTAGAAGATGTGTCCAAACTGTATATATCAGGGTGTGGGTGTGTGCTTAATTTAATTTTGAATATATACTGTCTAGCCACAAAGTCTATGATTGTATTCGGGTGCATTTAGCTTTGGTTATGGCATGCAATATGGTGGCTAATTCATGTGTGAATATGTAAATATAATTAAATGAATTTTGAATGTATTAAATCTGGAGGAGACATTTCTCACAACCACATAACATGGCAGTTTACAATTTCCACCTTTAGTTCCATAGTTTGCAGTTCTACAGTAACTGTATTTTTTCTATACACATACATAATATGTACAGTTCCACTCATATTAAATTTTACCATGGCATAGTTACCATGTTAGTCTAATGGTACCTTTGTCATCGTAAATAGTATCATGGGACTTATTTGCTCATGTAGTATACAGTACAGGTCAAATGTTTGGACACACCTTCACTCATTCAATGTGTTTTCTTTATTTTCATGACCATTTCCATTGGTAGATTCTCACTGAAG
>JAQMYJ010000018.1:8212507-8227610 GCA_030014305.1 Clarias laeviceps | reverse complement strand
TTTTTACTTTATATTTTGTATTAATTATTTTTATGTATTTATTTTTTGGGCTGTGGAACGAATAATTTGAGTTTCCACTATTTCTTATGGTAAAATTAAATTTGGTTTACAAATGTTTTGTTATACAAGCCTGCTTCGAATTATGCTCGTAATCCAAGGTTCTACTGTATTTGTAAATT
This sequence comes from Clarias laeviceps, assembly GCA_030014305.1. Taxonomy (NCBI): domain Eukaryota; kingdom Metazoa; phylum Chordata; class Actinopteri; order Siluriformes; family Clariidae; genus Clarias; species Clarias laeviceps. Next base: position 8,227,431 of record JAQMYJ010000018.1, on the reverse strand, counting down.
ATGAGCAAGGTAACTTAGGATGGGTAAATGTTTAGACTTCAAAATACATGACCTAGACAACAGTTCTTTATAAAGATTTTATTGAACTATTCAATAAATCAAAAAATCATTGATACATGAAACGTGATACGCTACTGAAACACGCACACACACATAGACACAAACAGTTTAGAGGGTGAAAGTTCTTCTAGTACTGTTTACTAGATCAAAGAAAGCCACAAGAGTCTTGGGTTTAATCGTACGGTTTAATTATGAAGCAAGCACCAATTTTCAGCAAGGTATGAAGCTTTGTTTGTTTATTTGAGTTCCGTTTTGTTCTCATCCGGTGGTTCGTTTCCAGCGAACCAACGACGTTGCTGATTGGTTGGTGCGCTGAGGTTGAGATGACGTCTTTGGGGTCGTTGGTTGCCTGGTTACTGATGGCGGCACTCATGTGTCATGTGGGGCTCATGTCTGCACAATGAGCCCCACAATGTTTTTTAATACCTTTTATAAAGTAATTTAGCATGAGCTCTGTTCATGCTACTAATTTTTCGTCTACACAAATGACAATTCAAATTGCTTTGAATAAAGCAAGCTTTCGATTGATATCAGACATGCCATATATTACACACTCATTCCTACCTTCATCTAATACAAGGGGTTTGTAAATGCTGATTACATGTCTTAATTATACCAAATGATCAAACATTACACACAAACATAAAACACATTAAGTGAATATATGTATACTAATATATGTATGAATATTTGCATACAGGTTTTGCCGTACTGGCACACTTTAAAGATAGTAAAATAGATTTAAAATAGTGTCCATGCTGAATGCCTCTTCGTTCATTGAAAGGCATTTGCTCTGGAGGTCAACGAGAGTGTCAGTGGTATAAGTTAGGGAGGGTTTTCTCCCCACTCAAAGATGTAAAACTGTCTCCTTTGTTTATCAGATTGCCAATTTACACCGTTGTAGTTGTGGTCAACTGGACTTTTTATGGCTACAGGCAGAGTGGACTTCCTTTCCCCAAGCTTGGTTAAGTTTCCCGCTCCTTCATGTCACAGATCAGATAAGATTATCGGGATGGCACCATTCGGCTAGAAGAGGGGTTCTGGAATGTGATCGATTGATTGCTCTCTTTAAGGGCCCTGTTCATCCCTACACCTGGCATAGTCTTCTTACCTAAAGAAACCTCTGTGACTTAGTGCATCTTTCAGTGGATTGCCAATTTCCGTACTGACAGATCACAAGCTGGATAGATAGGCAGACATGTTTCACCCTTCCTCATCCTCAGTAGGGAGCCTCTGATGGTTGTATCACATGTCCCCTGCTGTACTCCAGAGCTGCCTGGAGAAGGTTAAAGACCTCGAGAACTGATGCCAAGAGAAGAACCTCCTCTGAATGTCAGCAAGACAATGGAGTTAATGGTGGATTTCAACACAAAGCAGGAGAGGAACTACCAGCCTAATCATGATGGAACCCTACACTGTAAAAAAAAAAAAAGGTTCTAATTTTTACGGAAAATAACTTAAAAATTTTATAGTAGTTTTCCTTTTTTTAAAAACTACATACAAATCTCTGTGAAAGTACAAACATTATCTGTAAATTACTAAGTCGACTGTTTTTTTAAGTATTATTTCAATACTTCAATAAATAAAAAATATTTTCACATTTTTTAACAGTAAAAATACCATATTATTTTTACTGTTTTTTCTGTTTTTGTAAATTACGTATAACTTTATGTAAAATTACAATAATAAATGTGTAATTAAATACAAAACTCATTAGATAAAGGTTAATGTCCATACTAAAAAATTTTTGTTTTTCTTTGTAATTTTGAGGTAAATCATATTAGTTTTATAATACTTTGACATTTAAGTCCTAGATGCAAGTTTAGCATTTTTTCATGACTTTTTAAAAGATTATCCTTACATTATCACTTATATGTAGGCTATAATATCTGCTTCATGCCTTCAAAGAATGTGAAGAGAATTTAGGAGACTGATACTTATCTCAAAAAAATTTTTTTTATTTTGATGACATTTGTTCTGAAATATCTGAATATTCTGACACATTTGTGTCATTTGCTGTGTAGCTGTTTTAAAGCAGCGCTTTAAGTTACATTTTGATATTTTGCTTGTATGAGGGGAACTATGGTGTTATTTTTGTACCAAAAACGTTAGCGTAAACTCCACGAACTCTCCGCGTTAAGTGTCACAGAAGCTGGAGGCGGGAACATTCTAATCTTGTTTCTGATTGGGTGATCAGCACCCGGAGGCGGATATATATATATAATTACCACTTCATTACTGTCGCATTTAAATAAGCGCGCGCGTGAGGGCGTGACCTGACGCAAAATACGCCTACGTTTATTGCTCAGGTATCAGACACAGACGTAAGGTGGTCTGACTCTGCAGCCGGTAAACGGTTTCTGTGTAAATTCAGAGAAGTGAAGACACGCCGCTGAGCTACAGGTGAGAAGAAAAGCAGTCTCTGTGGGACAGAGGAGAAGACTCTGAAATGTCACATCGTGTTTCAGTGGAAGAAAAAATACCTGCAAGCTCAAGAGACAATGACGGTAAGAGATTTTTTTATTGTTATTTTAATTCTTATATTTGTTGCTGTAAACAAAGCTCATTTATTAATACTGCCATGTTCGTCTGTCGCAAATCTCAGATTACGTTTTCCTTTGAATCTAAGATTTTAATGTGTTCTTTTCTTCTCTCTTCCAGGATCTTTCTTGGATACACTGGACTGTCCATTTTGCCATTTTGGTATGTTTTAGATTTGACTTACTTGCACTAAGGCATTAGGATTCTGAACTAAAAGTTAAAGTTATTTGTACACATACATTATATAAGAACTATAGAGTAAAAAAAGGGACCACATAGTACTTTATTTGTAATAAAGTTTCCAATCCAACTTTAATTGGAACATTGGGAATCTTGTTTGAAATTGTTTATTTCTTCATGGGTATTTAGTCAAGGATATTTTACAGCAATGTTTAAGTTTGTGAGAGAGAATGTTCCACTGTTATAGCACAATAGTCTAAACATTTCATTTTGTTTTTCATTTTAGGATTTTACTGTAATGCTATAAAACTGAACTTCTTTTTATTGTATTTTCCATCATATCAGTTCTACAGGCTATTTTACAAATATTGTAATCTTGAGTTTGTGACATGTGTTCATAGTAATTTATGAAAAAAAATGTTAAATATCAGGGTTTTTGTGTTATTGCTTTATTTGAAGGTGTTTGATCTTCACTTTAGGAAAAATTTGTAATAACAGTGTTTCCCTGCTAAATGTCTAATGCTTTTGCTTTATTGAAGGTTTGATTGTAATAATTTTGGAAAAAACTGTAAAATAAAAACATTTTGCTGCTACACGTCTAGTGCTGTTTTAATGAATGTGTTAAATTGTATACATTTTGGGAAAAATCTGTAAAATAATCATGTTTCACTGCTAAACATATAGTGCTGTTGCTTTATTGAAGGTCTTCAATCGTATAAATTTAGCAAAAATCTGTAAAATAACGGTGTTTCACTGATAAACTTCTAGTGCTGTTCGTTTAATGAAGATGTTTAATCGTATAAATTTAGGAAAAATCTGTAAAATAATGGTGTTTCTCTGTAAAAGATAAAATAACAATTTCTGTAAATTTAATGTTTTTGAGCATAATATGAACTAGAGTATTTTACCTTAATTTTACGGTTTTTGTTTGGCAGCCGTTTCTGCCAGTCATTTGACCGTTTTTTTACGCTTTTTTTTTTTTTTTACAGTGTAGTCGAGAGAGTGGACAGTTTCTGGTAGGTGGACAGCTTCATGCAGGTTTTTTCTTCACAGGTTCATGCAGGCCATTCAGGTCCTCAACCTCAACCTCAAGGAATGAATTGATGAGACTTGTTCACATAATGCACATAAACACTACATTTCTGACAACACATAAATCGCATGTCCCACTTGTTTGCAGGCTGCTCTTTTGAACATAAGAAGAAGATTTTAGTACATGTCTTGTTTGCAGGCTGCTCTTTTGAACATAAGAAGAAGATTTTAGTACATGAATAATCACACTATGCTGACTCATCTTTTATTATTCTGCTCTTTATTTAAAGTCTGCTGTTATCCTTTACACATTATATTTCTAAATTTGTATATTAAATTTGTTTTCTTTCACTACTTTACTAATTTAACTGGGAGTTTTATAGCTTAAAATGATATTGTGACCATGGGCCTACAGCCAGCACCTCTTACCATGTCATGCTCCTCACTTGACCAGAAAAACAAGACCAAGGAAACCCTTCAGCACCATGGACAGATCCACAGCTCATTTAGGCGGAGCAGGACACCATAATTGGCTTTGGCTGGCAGCGTATATATCTTTCTAATATCCAGCAGTCAGGGGCTCCCCTCCCCCCACACCATTTATTTTAATTTAAAAGAGCACATTTATTCCTCAACATACATCTCCTAGTGTCTGTGTTCGGATTTCCCTGCTCTTGGCTTTACACTGTATAACACTCTTGTTCCCTTAAGGCTTAAGGCTCCTTGACTGTAATGGTCCTTTATTGCATCACTTTTTAAGGTGGAAATGTTTCTAATTAAACCATGCCCCTTTAAATGCTTAGAGAAATATTACATATTAAAACTCTCACTCATCAAAAGTATACCATATTTTGGGGTTTAACTTGGTTATCTCTTGATCATCAAATATTCAGAACAAAACATTTTACAACAAATGTCATCATTATACAGTAAAAGTCTATAAATAAGTAAATAGTAAATATTAAGTAATAGTAAATATTAAGTCACCCTGAAGACACCACATCAACAATGAGATTTCCAAATATACAAATACTTTTTGTTACTTGCAAAAGCCAACACTATTCCGCACTGCTTCTCATAATCTCTATTATACATAGAAAAACTATAGGCATTTTTCATTCACTTAATGTAACTTAAAATACTGTAACTACTGCATTGTCCTGCATTGACTATTGAGATTCAAACTCAGTCACATTGATGTGTCCTATGCCTTCCACACATTCCTTCTAATCTGACTTTCAGTGCATATACTGTCATTCATATTGGAAACAGATTAATGGAAGACAGCATTCATCACTAACATGTGCTACTACAAAATACCTGGTAATGCTGTATGAGTTTGTAAATGCTCCTTTAGGTTTCTAGGTATTTATAAACAAAATACTCTGAGATTTGCAGAATCACTGTCATCATTTGCAAAGAATGCATCTTAATTTGCTCAAAATCTAAAGCCAAATATGTCCAACATTTTACAGCTGAACTGGATCAATGTGAATTACACAAAAGGTCTGTTAAACTCATTAAGTACATCCTGGAGGAAAATGGCAATGATATGGGCTAAAACAAAATTGAAGTCAAATACATCTACCACGGTCTGCTTTCGCCAAAGTGGGTTTTAGATTACGTTTTTAACCTCTCTTCTGGAATGTGTTTTGGATTGGAAATGCCCTATGCTTTACATAGATTTGACTTGAATAATTTTAACCTTGATATTTGTATTAATGAACCTCTTGCAAATATTGCCATATCACATGTCTGATAGGCCTATGTTGCAATAAGGACATGCTATAAAGTGAGTGGTGCAGTGAGTTTTGAAACGTAGTACTGTGAACAGCTGACTATGCCAAAGCCAATAGAGTAATCAGCACAATGGTAAGAATGCTTAAACTATACATATAAATATACTTTAAACAAATTATTTTGTAAAATATATAATTTATATAAATATTTGTTAGAGTACTACTAGTAACAAAGGTCATTATCAGATTATATTAAGATTATATTAATTAGGTAAAATTATTGCTATATACAGTCTTATGCAAAAGTTTGGGCACCCCTTGATAAATAACAGATTTTGTAAATTCTTTAATTGAAAAGGTGTTAACACAGTCTCTTTTGGAAATGGAAAAATGCACAATATTTTCAGCAAACATTAATGCATAGTTACTTCTTATGCCATAAATTGAACAAAAATTAAAAATAAAAACATTATGATGATACTGTGCAAAAGTTATAATCAGTACTTTGTAACACCTCCTCTGGCAGATATCACAGCTTGCAAACACTTTTTATAGCCAGCTAAAAGTCTTTCAATTCTTGTACTTGGGATTTTTTCCTATTCTTCATTGCAAAAGGCTTCTAGTTCTGTAATATTCTTTGGTCGACTTGCCTGATGTGATGGCCATTCCAGAACCTTCAGCTTGCGTCTCTTGAGGTATTCCATAGTGGATTTCAAGGTATGTTTAGGATCTTTGTCCTGTTGTAGAAGCCATCCTCTTTACAGCTTCAGCTTTTTTACGGATGGTGTGATGTTTGCTTTCATAATTTGCTGGTATTTAGTGGAATCCATTCTTCCCTCCACCCATGCAATGTTTCCTGTACCACTGGCTGCAACACAACCCCAAAGCATGATAGATCCACCCCCATGCTTAATGAAATGCTGCTCCTTTTTTTCTCTAAACATGCAGAGTTCTATTTTAACTCCATCAGTCCACAGCACTGAACAAATCAGCCTTCTGTAGATGTTCTGTTGCATACTTCTGACGTTGGATTTTATGATGGGGATGCAGATAAGTTTTTCGTCTGCTGACTCTTCCATAAAGGTCTTGTGGAATGGTACATCACCAATCCTGAGTCTGCTAAATCTTACTGCAGGTTTTTTGCAGTCAAATGGGAGTTTTGATTTGTCTTTCTGACCATGCAGGTTTTTTGCAGTCAAATGGGAGTTTTGAGAAGGAGCCTTCTCCTGCATTGTGGGCATCAATAACTTTCATTTTCAGAGTCTTACACAGCTGCTTAGAGGATACCATGGTTGTTGAGTGTCCGCAAGTGTGTGCACAAAGTTTGAAGAGTCAAAGTATTTGTAAAGCTTTTAAATTGGCATTTACTAATGACAGCTGTTGCCATGCATTAGATCTAATGAGCTGATTAAGGTCTGAGACCTTGTAAGATACTCTGGAACTCTTAGGGTGCCCAAACTTTTGCACAGTGGCTTTACAATGTTTTTATTTTTGTTTCATTTTGTTTCCAAGAGAGACTGTGTGTATTTTTTTTTTTCAATTAAAAAAATCACCAAAATCTGCTATTTATCAAGGGGTGCCCAAACTTTTGAATAAGACTGTACAGTACAATGTGTTTTATATGGAGGGAAACCCATAAAAAAGGCATGTATGAAAATTAATGACCATAGTCTATAATACTATAATCCACTATAATACTATAATACTATAATCCACTCTATCATTGCTAATAACTACAATCATTTACTTTGCAATATCCAGTTTAATAATGTTTTTTTAAAATAAATTTTTACAAAAAAAATATTTTTTCAATAGCTTTTTCGTTATGTGTATTACACATGTAAAACCAGTTGTATTATAATCCACTCTATCATTGCTAATAACCATAACCATTCCTTTTTCTCATTCAGTTTGATTTCATTTTTCTTTTCTTTTTTTTGCAAAAAAATTAATAAAAATTATTTTAATTTAATTATAATTATCTTAATTAACTGAATTAATTTAAAACTGAATATTGCAAAGGGAATGATTGTAGTCATTAGCAATGATAGAGTGGATTATAGTACAGTTGGTTTTACATTTGAAATTTTGACATTGAATTACATTGAATTTTGTTGATTTAATTGTCATTTTTTGCAACTCATACAGTAATAGACTATACCAAAGTGCATTCATTTTCATACATACCTTTACAATTATTATTATTTTTTTAAATAATAACAAACACCTCGACTCTCATTTAGCAAATTATCAGTTTTATTGGCACAAGTATTGTCTGTGTAATCATTTATTTTTAAATGTACATTAAAATAATTATTAATCAATTAAACAAACAAACAAATAAACAAATAACCCATACTGTAGCCTAACAATGTAATATGTTTGAAGTCCTGCGAGGTATTTCTCTGTAATCTTGTGTAAACAAACGGTTGGGTCTTGGTCATGCACTTTTTAGACGGTCCCTTGATGACTCCATCGCTATAAAGCACCGGTAAGCAGCGTTTCTGAAAGATTTAGCTCCAGCAGGCTATAACAGGAGAAGATCTAAAAATATATTTATTTGTAACAGCTTCTCTGTCCACTCGAGAGTAAAAAAATATGCAATTTGTCATTTTAGTGTGTTTATTTCTTGATAAACAGATGAGATAATCTTGAATGAGTGGCGAATGTCCAATATAAAACCAACTTTACTGCGGTTCACCTCTATTGCTCAAACTTCCCCCTCTTGGTTGTCGACTGCGAGTGACATCACTCCCCATACAATCACGCCTCACACCTGACGCTGATTGACAGGTTTCCGTGTAATGCATCGGAAATTCAAATGCAAAATGAATTGCGATTGCGTTTGAGTTTTGACATGGGAATTGCAACTGCAAATGGATTTTGCCACACTTTATGCGTCCACATATGGAAAACGCAATTGCGTCCACATATGGAAAACGCATATGGAAAACGCAATTTGCAATTCCTTTTGAAAAATGTCGGGATATCACTCCATAGTTTTATATGTGTATTTGCAAATGAGGCACAAGCTTATTTAGTTCTTCAGTCTTCTGACATTTATTTTAGATATAAAAATAAACATTCATATTTATAGATATTTAAATCTTTGTAGTCTGTACCCCATACAGGTCTATAAGTCTTTGGACAGTGACACAATTTTTATATTTTTGCCTTTGGATGACAGACCGATATATTTAAAATTAAGAAATCAATAGAGTGTAGAAATCAATAAAGTGTAGCTTCAATCCAATGTATTTAACTAAAATATAGCATTAAACCTTTAAGAATTTTAACCATTTTTATTTATTTATTTATTATAATATTGTTTTTAATAAATTTAAACATAGGACTGATTAGCAGTTTGATGGCCAGTTATGACCTGTGTTCTAATGAATTCATCATAAAATAAGACGATAAAAGGTCTTATCTTAAGGAGATACCCTTGTGAAAAAAAACATTTAAAAGACTAGAATATGAAAAAGGAAAGGAAGGGCTCATATTCCAAAGCACACCATTGTGAAGGCAGTCATATGACATGGTTATGTGAGGCTCCCAGTGGAACTGTCTTGTTTATTGATAAGGGGACTGTTGATAGAAGGATGGGTTAGATTAATTCTGAAGTTCATAGAGCTATACTTTTTGCTCAGATTTAGTCCAATCCTGCAAAATGTATAAGACATTTATTCACAGCACAGATAATGGCCCAAAACGTATAATGAAAGCAACCTAAAGCACAGAAATGCAGAGTTTGAGAATTTAAGAGAAATGCAGAGACAGTGCAAGAGATGTATGATGTTGAGATATTTACATCGTATTAGGTTATTTAATGTTAAAACTGTCATTTAGTATATTTATGCAGAGTTTACACTCTGTTATAAAACATCAGTTTCTGACCTTGCAGAAGAATGCAAGAGTGCTATCTGTGCTGTCTGATGAGTGACTGAGGCCGCTGTGTGTGTAGTCTCACTGGTGTATTTAGCCCTTAGTGTGTATGTTAAAACAGTGAAATTATACAATTAGATTGGAAAAAAAATAATTTAATATTTGAGGAAACAGTGATTTAATAGTGCAAGCACAGTGAATGCTAACTGACAACCTGAATAGCTGAATAATTTAATATGTTAAAGAAAACACCAACAGCCCATCCCATTTTAACCCTTACATGTACTCTAAATTAGCAAGCATAACACAAGCAAATTAATATCCATATTGGATATTTGCTGTGTAACAAGAACAATTGTAGCAGTATTATTAATTTGGGGACACACCTTCATATAACCGAAACCAGAAACAGAAACCCAGATACTATAAATCTATATGTCCAGGTGATCTGGGCTCACCTCGAGGCTGGCCAATTTCACAAGATGCATATGGGTAAAGTTTGGGGCCATCACACCTCCCTTAATGCCAAATGGAGGTGTCAGTTCTCAAAACTGGTGTCCACTGCAGGCTCCATGTTTTCATTCTCAGTGCCAGAGGGTGCTGATACACTAGGGCCTGGTTGAAATGTAGGGCTTTTAAACCAGCAATGGCACAGTAATTGATAATGTACACAGGGTTCAGGGTCATTCCCAAGAGCCCAACAGTGGCAACCCAGCAGTGGTGGGTCTTGAACCCACAACCCACTGATCAGTGACCAAGAATCTTAGCCTCCTAAGTCACCACTGTCCCATTTCTGTATGACTTTTGCTGAATCAGTGTGTCTCCTCTATAAGTACCCTGTTATAGTCTATAGAGTGATTTTTGCCCTGATTTCAAGGCCTTTTTGAAGCGATGAATTATTTTTGATCTGCATGATTAATCTCAAAAGTTTTTGGAGCCTGCTGATAGGCCATGTCTTGTTGTCCAATCAGATAAAAAATAAGCAAGCTAGGGGTCAGGGAACCAAATGACACCTCATAACTCAAAAAACGAGGTCGAGATAATTTCTTTGCACTCAGACAAATGAAAATTTTGAGAAAACCCTCAGGATTCCGTAAAAATTTTTTTTTTTTTTTTTTATGTAAACAGACTTACATCACATGGGAATAACAGAGCAAACAGATGAATGACAAAAACACAAACATAAACAGAATTCCTCAGTATTCTTTAGAAATATAATAGTGAACCATTAACGATATGACGCACATTAATCGCCAAAGTTTTTCAATTTATCCATTTTACTGTACATCTTTCTAAGATTGTTGGCTGTATGATATCTTAAGAACAAATTGTTGAATGGTTGTAAAATATATTTGGAATTGTTATTGTAGCCAGCAGATGAATGTACGTATTAGATTTTGAAATTGATCCAAATAGGATCAAATGTCAAATAGTTTTTGAAATACCTTTCTGTTCCATAGAATATGTTTTAATGGGCGTTTCAGGTGTACAAAATTTTAACAAAAATGCCTTGTTTGAGGTGTAAGGATCCTCACTGGTGCTGTTGAGTTTTGCTTGTTTTTAAATGCTGTCCCATTTATTTTTTCAAATTTATCAAACATAAAAATAAGCACTGTCTTGCTGATCATTAACTTATATTTAAGAATTGATAAAATTTTATTAGTGACAACAATTTGAGTAAAAATAAGACATATGTATGTTTGTATTAATTTCTTTTTAGAGTCTTTTAGTATTTGGCATGCCCCCTTTTCGCTTTAATCAGAAAAATATGACCTTTTGTAGAAAGCAGTTAATAGCAGTTGATCATAAATATGCCCATATTAAATTAATAACCTAAAAATAGGGCAGCATCTTAACCATCTAAGATATTGAACATTCTCTTTATTTAAAAATAAAATAATAATAATGAATAAAATAAAAAAACTTTTTACCAATTTTTGTTAGTGTAACAAATGAGCACATACAGCATATAGGCAAATGGGCAAAATACAACAGATGGGCATACATTTTTATAGGTTGTCTGAGCTGGCATGAATTAAAAAGCTGATAAAAAACATTCCAAATAAATTGCCAAAAAGTAGCCACCTTAGTTGTTTGCTTTGTTGTAGTTGTTTGCTCCTTTTATTATAGGTATAATTATTGTGTTCTGGTTAATATCTGGATGACATGGCATGTATTTACTGAAATGCAATTAAATAAATTGTACAAAAAAACAAAACAAAAACATGTCCTTTATGACCAGAAATTATATATACACGTTTCTTTTTATCTACAGGACAACTGTTCCACTCTCCTCTCCCCACTCTTAGAGAGATATTATCTCTCACCTATGTATGCTCTGGAATTTACTGTTGGCTTCATTGGCAACCTACTGGTGGTCCTAGGCTATATCTTTTGTCTACCTGCATGGAAGTCCACAAATGTGTACCTATTTAACCTGTCTGTATCTGACCTCATTTTTCTGTGCACACTACCTCAGCTGTCCTATAATTATGCTAATAACCAGACAAATTTTAATTCTTTTCTATGTGTGCTTAATCGCTACATCCTTCATGTGAACTTGTACTCCAGTATCACTTTCATGATGTGGGTAAGTGTGGACAGGTTCATGTTGATGTGTTACCCGCAGCGAGACCACATCATGTTGACTCTAAAAACCTCGCTGTGCATCACCATATTGAACTGGATCTGGGTGAATGCTCAAATAGCTCCCCTTATTATATTTATTATTCAGGACTTGCAGAAAAATGGTTGGAGAGTGTGTAATGATTTTAGTAGTCTGGGTGTACCTGAAACAACTCTGATCTACAACACAGTGCTCACCATAACTGGATATGTGATGCCGCTGGTGGGTTTGTTTCTATCATCACAAAAGATGATTTCAGTACTCAGGAAAAGAGAGGAGGTCCTTGGCACATCCTTCCAAAGGCCAGTAAAAATCACGAGGGCTGCAGCAATCATGTTTCTGGTGTTCTACTCACCCTACCATGTAATGAGGACTGTGCGAATTGCATCTCGGCTTCCTGAATTAAACTTGTCAAAGTGCATCAATGACTACATAAATTCAGCTTACATTGTGACACGACCAATTGCATTCATTCACAGTGCCATCAACTGTGTGTTTTACTTCCTCATGACAGAGAGCTTTAAAGAAGCACTGCAGCACAAGTGGAAGCAGCTTAAAAGAATGCTAAAGGCTACATGGTAAGCAGGTTTGAACTATCAAGTAAGGAAGGCATTTTTTTTCAACTAACAAATTAATTGGTTTAAATTCTAGCTGTGGTGTCCATTTACAGTATATACAGTTGAGTAACAAATTAATGCCAAACACATGGACATGTTAAATAAAACAACAAAGCAGGTTTTATGCAAAAAGTAAAAAAAATAAAAAAATCAGACTTCCAGTTATTCACATGCCTGATGTTTTAGGTCCACTGCATAAAAGAGGGACTAGATTTATCTTTTAATTTGTTATGCCTCTGCATATATAGACACTATATATATGACCCAAAGATAATGGTAGTTAAACTGCAACGTAGCACAAAGGCTCAGGGAAACATCAGGGAAAAATGATGTTTCAGACAAAAGTTCTTCATTGTTGTTTATTAGTTGTTCAAGCACAGTTATTAGTAAAATACTTATACATACAATTACTAAATAATTCAATTGTAATACACTTACTGAATTTCTAAGTAATAGAAATTTGCATTGCCTGTTTTTCCTCTTGTGATTTGAATGTGTTTTATTATATTCTGTAACTTAAACGATTCCTAGTACTTGGACAATTTAAATGTTACAATAAGCCAAAAAATACAGAAATGTAAAAGTCATTTATGTGCATGTGTCTGTAGGAAGTGCTGTTGTCTCAAAAGTAAAATGCTTTTATTGCACAAGATGTTCTTACTACTTAATAATTGTAAATAAATATTTGAGCTTCTTCATTTTATATATATATATATTTGTATTTGTATATAATTGCAACCAGTCATACAGTATTTTATATCAGTGTAATCCTGCACAAGAAAACAATAGAACAATAGATAATAATAAATAATAAAATACACAATTTGTAAATAGCACAAAAAAAATAAGAGTTGACCTTTCTAATAGGGATGTTTATTTTAAATATTTTGCTCTTTTGATTTGTTTACTAAACTACTTAAGAATTAATTTGATTTCTGTAATCAAAAACATATTAATTCTGCTGCCCTCGCTGCCTTTACAGCAACAAGTGCAGACATTTGCTCCAGACATTGATCTTGGCCACCATTTATCCACCATTAAAAAAAAATAATTTACTAAATTGTTGGCTCAATTTTGTTTAACAATAAGGCTGGTATAATAGTGCTTGAGAATGACTGAATATTCAACATCCAATCACTAATTCTGCTTTAGGAGTCTAAATGGAAAGGTGTTTTCTGGGGCCAACTTAACACATAACTTCAAGAAAATAGCTCTGGAAAATAAATATTAACTGGCTCATTAGCCAGTCATTATAATCATCACATTCTCTTCTTATTTCTTTTATTATATCTGTCATCTTATAACATTCTAAAATTCATTGTAGTCAATTTAACAATCTGTAAATGTCTGGAATTACTTTAAATTCTGTTGTGATTGTGGGAGTGCTGCAAACTGCTTATCCCATGGCAAAGTCTTTCCGGAGTTCTCTGAGTCTGTGGAAAAAGGGGACAGACATTAATCTATGTACCTGAAATAACCTACTCACCGGACTGAGCTTCCACAGTCCTTTTATAAACTATGAATGACAGGGAGATGGTAATCACCATCTAGGACTGGTGGATTAGGACACCCCTTTCCAGAACACAGTGGAGTTGTCCAAGATGCCAAATGTTCTCTGAATCCTCTCTGTTTTGTTTGAGCATGGAGCAGTTAAAAGTTAGGAGGAAATGTTAGGTAGTTAGTTATCTATTAAAAATAAAGACTGAAATATCCCATTTACATAAGTGCTTAGACTTTTTGTTATGACACTTGCACATCACAATGCCATCAACTGTGTGTTTTACTTCCTCATGACAGAGAGCTTTAAAGAAGCACTGCAACACAGGTGGAAGTAGCTTAAAAGACTACATGCAGTTGTAGTTAAGCTTTGGTGCATCCTGCTCCTAACAGTGGTCCTTGAGATGCTTCTACAACTTAATTGGAGTCCACCTGTGCCTAAACGAGCTTATTGTGCATAATTAGGAAAGGCATGCACCTGTCTGTAGAAGGTCTCACAGTAGATTGTGCATTTCAGAATGAAAACAATCCCATGAGGTCAAGAGAATTATCTGTAGACCTATGAGGCAGGATTGTATCAAGACACAGATCTGGGGAAAGATATAAGTAACTTTTTGGAGCATTGAAAGCACCCAAGAGCATGTCCCACACGGAAAAAAACTATATAAATATATATGTTTTAATATAGGTTTTGATATAGGTTTTTAATATATGTGACATATATAAAATTGGCCGTTTTCCTATATT
>JAQMYJ010000018.1:8175554-8189906 GCA_030014305.1 Clarias laeviceps | reverse complement strand
TGTCGAGCTGGTAGTAACAGTACATCCTTCTAAATGCAGGCTGAATTGTGAAAGCTGTTGTGTGCTGGTTTTTGGGCAGATAAGTAATATCTCCGTCTTATCTGAATTTAGTAAAAGAAGGTTATTGGTTATCCAATCTTTTATGTCCTGGACACACTCAGTTAATCTAGACAACTTATTTTATTAAGTGGTATTTCGTCTGGTTTTGTTGAGATCTGTTCTACAGGTAGGGTATATATCAGGAGATGATGATCTGTGATATCATCACTTTGAGGTAAGATCTCTATATTAGAGACATAATCAGTCACACTGATATTGAATTAACACAACTTATCACCTCTCCACTTACACCTCTACACATGTTTCAGAAATTATAAAAGGCGTGAAAGTCGGAGATAGATGCAATGAACAAAGTGATCGTTGCATCAGATTGCATCAGTGTGTCATTGCATCAGATCTCTGGTTAGAAAAATACCAAATACAGTGTACAAAATACAGTGTAATGATGATGTGCTAAAATGGGCGGTGCAATGAATTTTGTGATAAGGAAACTTGAAAAGCTGACTGCACACTCTCAAAGCCATCAGACCAAACAGTTCAATGGTAAGAATGTTTCAAATATACATACTATGAGAAAGTTAATATGTACTAGATAATATGAATAAATATACTTTAATGAGTATTATTACTGCTAAGTCAGGCAATTTTTTCCCCTAATGTTTAGAAAGAAAATGGTATCTATGTTAAGTACAAGTGCCTTATTGTATTTTAATAAAATAAACCTTTAGGACAGGAATATATTATACATCAATGTTATGTTACCTAATGCATGAGTTTAATTTTATATAAACATGCCTTTAAATTGAATTAATCATCAATGTATTTTAATGCTTACCCTTTTCATAAATACATCAGAGATTCTTCTTTTTCTTCTAGTTTTACTGGATAATCAATGGTTCTTATATTTAAGAATAGTGTTCTATTTAACAATAATCTGTGGTAGGTTTTTGATAGAGAAGCTGTCACCCAGCGGGTCAACTTTAAAACCAACCTAACAGGTTGAAGCTTAACATGTTTTATGCAAAAACATTTTTTTGCCTTGCAAATATATAGGGCATGTATTTCTACATTACACATCCATGTAAAAATATTTACATAGCCTCAATGCTAAGCAGACATACTATCTGGCTATTTACAAGCTTAGACTCAATATAAACTTTACATTTATTGGCTTTGGTAATAACCCTGTGTTTTATTATTGTGATGAGAAATATATATGAGTGTTGACACAGTTTAATTAAATACATTACTAAGGGTTATACATTCAAATGGCTCCTCTTATTTCCTTTAAGATTTTAGTGTATGCTGTGCAGCACAGTGATGATTTTGTAATTATATGCTTAATGTTTTACAGTATCTTTATTATTATTATTATTATTATAAATAATATAAATAACATTTTTGCCTATTTTACATTATTTTTGTAATGTATTGATTTTTTAAATTATATTAGTGACAACAATTTAAATTAAAAATCATTTCAGAGACCTTTAATATTTGGAATGTTACCTTTTTGCTTTAATGGGAGAGAGCAGTTAACATGGTCAGCATCATACATGTGCTTACATTTAAATTATAACCTAAAAACTGTGCAGAATCTTAACCATTTGAGATAATAACATTCTCTTTAGTTTAATAATTTGTGAACATCCACTAAATCCATTTAATGGGGAAAATGTTATGCCTAGGGGTAAAACAAAATGGATTTGAAAATTCACTTGCTTAAACTTCACAACTCCCTTTGCACCTCTCTATACACATAAGCATATTATTTTGTTGCATTAAAAGAAAAAAAAATATTGTAACAAAAACATGCCTTTTACAGTATGTACAGTAATTTTATATACACTTTTTTTTTCTACAGGACAACTGTTCTAGTCTCATCACTCCACTCTTAGAGAGATATTATCTCTCACCTATGTATGGTCTGGAATTTGCCATTGGCTTCATTGGCAACCTAGTGGTCGTCCTAGGCTATATCTTTTGTCTCCCTGCATGGAAGTCCACAAACGTGTACCTTTTTAACTTGTCCGTATCTGATCTTGTCTTTCTGTGCACATTACCTGAGCTTTCCTATAATTATGCGCACAACCAGAAGAAATTTAATTCATCTCTATGTGTGATTAATCGCTACATCCTTCATGTGAACTTGTACTCCAGCATCCTGTTTATGATGTGGGTAAGTGTTGACCGGTTCTTGTTGATGTGTCACCCACAGCGAGAACACATCTTGTTGACTCTCAAAGCTTCGCTGTGTATCACCATATTGAACTGGATCTGGGTGAATGCTCAGATAGCTCCCCTTATTATATTTATTATTCAGGACTTGGAGCAAAATGCTTGGACAGTGTGTCGTGATTTTGGGAGCCTGGGAGTAGCCAAAGATACTCTGATCTACAGCATAGTGCTTACCATAACTGGATATGTGATGCCGCTCATGGCTTTGTTTCTATCATCACAAAGTATGGTTTCTGTACTCAGGAGAAGAGAGGAGATGCGTGGCACATCCTTCCAAAGGCCAGTAAGAATTGTAAGAGCTGCAGCAATTATGTTTCTGGTGCTCTACACACCCATCCATATAATGCGGATTGTGCGAATTGCATCTCGGCTTCCGAAATTAAATTTGTCACAGTGCGTCATGGACTATGTCAATTCAGTTTTCATAGTGACACGACCAATTGCATATGCTCACAGTGCCATCAACCCTGTGTTTTACTTCCTCATGACGGACAGCTTTAAAGAAGCACTGCAGGACAGGTGGAGGCAGCTTAAAAGGATGCTAAAGGCTGCACGATAGGCAAATCTGACCTATTAATCGGCATTAATAACAATTTACATGGTTTCAAATCTAGCTGTGGTGTACATTTATATACAGATAAGTAACAAAAGTCTTTTTGTTTAGTTTATACTTTACACTGCTTTAATGATATTTAAGTTAGACATACCTTGGTAGATTTTTTTAAAACTCACATCAAGTAACTGGAACAATTTTTAATGTTCAATGAGAGAAGGGACAGTGTTATATAAAACAACAAAGCATGTTTTATATAAAAAATTCAAAAGATTTGACTTCCAGTTATTCACATGCTTATTGGCTCATCGGACATGCTTAGGTCTACTGCACAACAAAGCCACTAGATTTTCCTCTCATGTTGCATCAGCACTGTATACACGAGAGAAAAAAAATGATAATAAAATTGCAATATAGCATATAGTTTACTGAGAAATATGACATTTCAGGCAAATCTTCATTGTTCTTTAGCAGTTGTTCAAGCAAATGCTATGTGCTATCTGTACATAGTGAAATACTTACACAATTTCTGTGTTGCCTGTTGTCTGTCATGTGATTATATTAACTATGTGTTATTATATTCTTTAATATATAACTTTAATTAAATGATTCCCGGTACTTGGTACATTTAAATTTTACAAAAAGACCAAAATAAAATACAGAAATGTAAGAAAAGTACAGACATGTGCCTGTAGGGAGTGCTATTGTCTCAACAGTAAATTACTTTTATTCCTCCAGATTGTATGTTCGTGCTACTGAATAAATGCAAATAAAAATTTGATCTTCTGCAATGTTATGTTTTCATTAGTCATTGTTTTTACTAATTCCCATTCTTCAAGGGAATAGTGCACAACAAAGCATAGTAATAATAATAAAAATAGTAATAATTATTATAACATAATAAAATAGATTTATTAATGCTAACATTAAAAAATTCTTAATCTCTTCTTTATTGGTGCTTATTTATTTACACTTATTTATAAGTATTTTTAATGAATTTATATTGAAATAATCCTTACCCTAACTTAAAGACAATATAGCATATTACAATTTAACTTCTTGTCATGTTGTTTTAGGCTGTGATCATACTTCACATTTATCCATCTGTACATTGGAAGATTTTCCTGGATTTTGCCAGAAAATCTTCCATGCAATTGTTTTCCTTGAAAGTAAGAAAATCCATAACCATACAGTATATGTAACTAGAGTTGGGTATAGTTTTTTGTTTTTTTTTGTTTTATGATACCAGTGCCAAATACTTTTAAAATGGCACTGTTGCTAAAATTGTGCCTGAACCCATACAAAAAAAAGGAGGGGAGAGACAAAAAAAAAAAATGGTGAATAACATTAAAGAAAGTTTTTATTGAAAACCTCAATTAAAATAAACAATATATTAAAAGTCTTAAAATATACACAAGTGTATTTACAGTATATATACAAAAGTATAAGTTAATACAAAACACAATCAAGTTACATACTGTAGGACCTAATCCAACTACTGGACAATTACTTAACACCACTTACATACAAAAACTCACAGTTTTAAATTTCAGTGATTTTTGTGCAGAAATTTGACTGGCGCTATACGGATGCACACACTGCCAGCTGATGTCCACAAGCTGATAATTACGGTACATCTCTCTGCTTTTGACTTCATCCTGTGTGTCCTCGAATGATTTACTAGGTTTGACATGTTTCACCTTTACACACAATTGCAAAAAGACATTTGTTTCATGTCACGGTGTCAGACTCCTTTATTGTGAAAATACAGCCACTCTTTAGATTTCCCAAGTTGTGCTTTAAATCGGAATGTGAAAACAACATGGACACTCACATTAATGCAAAGATTAGTTTAATATATTAAATTGGAGCTTTACGATTTGCGTCTGCGTGCATTTTCATTATTTCATGTGCAATATAATACATTCTCATGCGTGGGGTGATGTTTCAGAGAACCAGAGGACAAATGTTTCAATTGATCTCTCAGGCACTGAAGTGAGGCACTGAATTCTGCATTCCGATTTGGTTCTAGTACATATTTAGTACCCAACCCTACATATAACTAGTACCATATAACAAATGAATAACCAAAAAAGATGTGTGTTTCACATCAGCTACCTTAAAGAGTTGGAATGGTTTAAACCTGTCATTTTGGTTTATCATACATGTGGAAGCCTTCTCTCCAGTCTAAAGCTAAATTCTAAAAGGTTCAGAAGCCTTCTCTCTACTGCACTGTGAATTAGTGATGGAAAAGTACTTTTTTATAGAATTAAATTGCTTTTAGTCATCGAAAACAGATTCATTCTGCTGCCCTAGCTGCCCTTACAGCAAAGACATTACTTGCTCCAGACATTACTTTTATCTGAGCTTAGATCTTGGCCTATTCATCCACCATTTAAAAAAAATCTAATGTACTGACTCGTCGGTTTGGTTTTGTGTAACAATAAGGCTGGTGTATTTGAGCTTGAGAATGACTGGGATATACAGCATCCATTTGCTAATGCCTGGAAGCAATCAGTCAGGAGTCCTGGGCCAACTCAGCACATTGTTCCAAGAAGATAGCTCTTGGAAATCTAAATTAGCTCATTAATCAATCATCATAATCACATTCTTTTTATATTTGTTTAATAATATTTGTGAGATCTTCTAACATTCATCCTTCGTTATAGACAACTTAAAATGGTGTTTGTCAAAATGACGTTTTTAAATAGAACAGTCAGGAAGATGTCATTAGGACCGGATAAAAAAAATGAAGGAAATACTGGATGGAACTGAAGTGATTATGCTAGCATAATTTTTTTTTTTTTATGCACAAAAAAACAGAGAAAATTATTGCAATCTTCAGCTGAGTAAATGGGTGCAGCTGGAGGTATAGGAGCAACATAAAAAATAAAAAGTTGTTTTGATCTTATTGTTCAAAATAACTACAATTTCTTTAAAATACAGATAGGGAACCTGTAAATGGGTGGATTTCCGCTTTGTTACATGTTAATGTAAATGAATAGTATTGTTAATCCATGGTGTGGAATTTGTTAAACAAACTGACCAGGAGCCACTTTGTCCAATGATCATCAAATGCTTCAACAATACAGTCAAAATCTTCTGCAAAATACAGTCAAAATCTACTGCAATACAGAATTTTAATGACATTAAAACTCTAAAATACTAAAAGACAGATTAAATAAAATACATTTATAATCCATAATAAAAATAGAGATCATCAATGATAACAGAATCAACATTCAAACCGAGAGTAAAAACAAGATGCAGAGTACTGTACTGTATGTCCTTTGTCCTGGACCTGAAACATGTTGAGTTAAGCTACCTGTCTCTGGAAAAATTAGGAGATTTTGTGGAAAAACTGTTAGAGACATCAACATGAATGTTAAAATCACAATAATCTAGAAAAAAATTTACATTGATTATCAATTATATACACTATGCAGGTGACGGCATGCAGTGGCGGTTCTACACTGAATTGCTCCCCGGGCTAGACTCCCTCCCAGTGCCCCCCTGCCCAAAAAAAAAAAAAAAAACATGACAAAACTTCATATTTTGTACACACCACACGTTTTATTGTAGTAATACTACATGTTGTTCCGTAACAGACCAATTTTTGCAAAAAATAAATAAACTACTCATAACTTAAATAAATATACTCTGTACAAACAAATATTATTTAAGAAAAAATAATTTAATTAAGAATAATTATTAAGAATAATATACAAATAAAATATAGAATAAATCTAGAATAAATCACACAAAAAAATGTAATTATTTATTTCACTGCAGAACAGAAAACAAACTGAAACTAAAATCTGACATTTCTGGCCTTTCTAGATGCAAAGTCATCAGTAATGGCATCATATGAGATATGCTCCCCTATTGAATGATTAATGCTTATGACAGCAAGGCCAGTGAGCCGCTCCTGAGACATGGTTGACCTCTGGTATGTCTTGATTAACTTTAGTTTGGAAAAGCTCCTCTCTGCTTGAGCTACAGTACAGTCACTGGCAGGGTAAGTGCAACCCTGAGAGCAGTCCAAAAGTTGGGATAGATCTCAGATAGATCCTTATCGAGCATAAAAGTGATTTCAAGGAGGCTCATGGTTTTTGATGGCAGGTGAGGGAAGTTCTTGATTTCCTGCGAAAGCTCTTTTGTATTGGTTTTAATGGTATTTATAACAATGTCTGCTGGTATATGATGGATTCTATTGGCGGGTGGGATGGTAAATCCTATTGGAAAACAAGTCTGATCCATAGAGGCCCCAACCTGCAACCCATAGCACCCAAAGGATCCATGGGCAACATTCTGGTGCCAGACACCACAGCACCCTGCCAGAGGTCCTGTGGAGTCATGCCACATGGGATCAGAGATGTCCCAGCATAATACTGGGCTGGTTGGTGTGTAACTTGTAATTACTTTGAAATACATTAGCACAGATCATTATGTTGTTTGGTCAGACCTCTGGACTAAAGCATTAAGTGCTCCAAAATTTCCTGATACTGTAGATGGATTCTTTGACTTTAGCCTTGACAAAGCACAGTGGACCAACACCAGAAGATGACATGGCACCCCAAATCATCACGACCGTAGAAACTTTTCACTAGACTCTTCACTCTGTGAATTTCTAATGAAATGCTAAATTTAATTTCATTTGTAAAAAGGATTTTGTACCACTTACCAATGGTCCAGTTATTTCCTTCTTAGCCCAGGTATGATGATTTTGACATTGCCCCTAATTCATATTAATCACTTCCATACTACTGTAGAAATGCAACAGTTATAGCCCATTTCCTGAAGATGTCTGTGCTTGGTGGCTCTTGATGCACTGACTTCAGCTTCAGTCCTCTCCTTGGCTTCATGTGACCTGGGCAGATTATTTGGATACTTTGGGTTGCGGGTGGGGCATCAGTGGATCAGGCTTGTTCGTCAGGCATATCCCAAGGATGCCCATGGGCCTGGTCAACAGCCTTAAACTATTTTCCTGCTGAGCATTGTACATGCCAGAATCTGAGCCACTGGGAGTTCTGATACCTTTCTGTCATGGCCAGTGTTTAATTTTTGGTAGTTTGTTCTGCATTGGATTTTCTGTGGAATCCAAATGGACAGGATAGCCTGTGGTCCCTGCAGGCATAGAGGAGAATCAGTGCCCATGACATGTTGCCAGTTTACTGTTATATCATTTATAATGTTATTCAATTCACCTGGCAGTTGAGTTAATATTATCTATATAAATAAAAGAAAGGTTTTGTCTATACATTGGCCTGAATTTGCTCTTTCAATAATATTTTTACGTTTCATACACTGGAGGTCCAAAACCAGGCTCTGTCTGGTTTATTTCTGTCTGTATACCTGTCTGTATGTTTGTCCAGGCAGATTTTGTCGCAACATCATGCAAAACTGGCTGGACAGAATTACAGTAAATGAAACTTTGGCAGTACTTAGATATCTGCCTGAAGTTTAACCTGTACCATAAGTGAAATCAAAATGTTGAGTAAAACCGTTATGTCCTGGATTTATTGATCTATTAAAAAAAAAAGATACTAATAAGCTACACTGTATACCCTAATGCTCAAAGTAACTGTTAACTTAAATAATTAGAGTTAGTTCAAATTAATAGATCTTGATGAGTATTTAGAACTTTTTGGTATTTATGAGTTTGTAGAAACGACACTTTTCAAGTTAGCTAAACAAGTTTGATATTTTAAGCCAGAGTATCTGTCTCCTTAAAGTTCCACAAACTTAAAATTAGCGATTTTGTGTCTGACATCATCAATGCACATGTAAACTGCTCACATTGAATTGTTTTGATCAAGATGGTGAATTGGTTTGTCTTCGCATGATGCTGTAAGTATAATCTTTATATATCTGGGCACCCTAAAGTTGTAAAATAATACTTAGTTGATTTGTAACAGAGCACTGGTGGCTCAGTGGTAGGTGTTTTGCCTGCCATGCGAAAGGGCCAGATTCGATTCCCAGCCACTGGATGAAGTGCCTGTCCGAAGCCCAGATAAAAATGGGAGGGTTGTGTTCAGAAGGGCATCTGGTGTAAAAACTTGTGACAAACCGCTGTGGCGACCCATTGCCAGGAGCAGGCGAAAGTCCAACAACAATTTATTTAATTTGCAACAACTAAAAAAAAATTATAGTATGAGTTAAGCTACTCAGTAATGCAAGTAAATAACGATTAATATGAATGAGTACAACAAACTCAAAAACTTATAGTTCGGTTTACTTAAAATTGGAAACATCATTACTTAATATTACTAAATTTGATGTACTGTAACTGATTACCCGAAATTTTTTGAGTTTTGGCAACTTATTCGGGTTTACAGTGTACTTGCTCTGTGATCTACTCTCCGATTAATAAACAGGGAGTGTATTTGGCTAATGACGAAAGAAATGGAACTTAGCATAAACAAGGCGATACTCAATCTTACAAAATTTCATTTCTTTACACAGAGTGTTCTTGTAACAAAGCAGACCTACTTGTCACCGCTGGGCAACACTAGCGCACACACACACACACACACACACACACACTCTCTCTCTCTCTCTCTCAAACGCAGAGCAAACTTTCTAACGGTATATTGTGGATACTCACTGTATATCATTTTTGGATTTGTTCCCCTTTATTTTGCTGTTTTGTTTTTTTTGGTACTTTTTTTCCCCCCTTTTTGTCTCTTTTTGTGCATCTGTAAATATACTTCACCAGTGGACTGCACATTTTCCCGGCATGGTAAATAAATTTCACTTTGCAATGAAGTGCTGTTGTGGGTGAGCCATCATTTTACCACCTTTTACGAACATTTACCACATCCCTAAGCGAGTGGTAGTTCTCGCTTTATCACATATGGTGCCAGAAGTGGGATGGCAACCCGCAAGACAGTGCCAAAAGGGAAAAAATCCAAGATGGGTTTGCGATCCCAAGTGAAGGGGGTGACTGAGGAGGACGTGGAGGACATGATGGAGTCCACGGAGGAAGAGGAGGCAGCTAAAGAGCTTCCTGGAGCCTCATTAAAGGCTCCAGTTTACTGCAGACCAAGCCCATCACATCCAGTGCAATGTCTGGTGGAGGGATGGCTGCTCTGATGCGCAAATTCCCAAATGCCAAAGAGCAGAGGTAAGAGAGATATCTGCGGGAGTTCCGTGGTCTTCGGGAGTCCATCCTACAGTCTGTACGGTCTGCTGAGACCTCCCTCGACATGGAGAGCCTGCAAATGGACCTACCAACACCAGTAGCAAGGAGGGTACTATCACAAGATGTATCAGCACGTGATCTCGTCCCCAGGATTGTTCAGGATTGATTCTCACTGTATGAATCTTAAAAAAATTAAACTTTAAAAGGAAGATGCACAACCTTGTCCTTAAGGTCAATAATACCAACTAAACATTAGTTAATTTACCATATTAACATAAAATTTACATAATTTACCCTATTTTTTTCTATCAAATACAAACAGTATTTGAAACGCCCACACGCCCCCCCCCCCAAGTTTCTGCAAAGCCTAAATAAATTGCATCCAAAACAAAACAAAACATCCAAACATTTTTAATAAGTGCAAAAAAGGCCTTCATGTGGAACTCAACAAACTCAAGTGCTCAATGTTGGTTTACCCATAAAGTTTGTTTTTAAGCATCTGTACCTTTGGTGAAAGTCTGGTAGCATCCAGCTGGAGGAAGATCTTCTGCAGTACCTCAAAGAATATTTTCAGTTCCTGAGGTTCATTGCATATATTACACAGATTAAGAGCGCACATGCAGTAGCAATGTCTCCCAAGTCGTGAAGCACTTCAACAACTGGAGGGGTAGTGGCATCACCTCCCTAAACATTGATGCCGTAGATGTCAAACACAATATGTTCAAGATCCCTCTCTGCAGCATGGCCATCTATATCCTATTGTTACACAAAAAAAAGCAAAAGTGAAATCACTAGACTAATACAGAATTCCAAAGAGCCTGTTTGCATTTTTCCCTGTGTGGCAGGGTAAGTGGTTGTTTTGATTTGTGATTCATTGGGGGTGTGGTTATCAGATTAATGAGGGGTAATGCAGTCTATTTAAGGACCTTTATTTTGACTGGTGGTGACGTGTTTGTGGTGTCTGGGTCCTCTTCAACCTGACGTGTCCCTTTTCGTTCCTGGTTATTAAGGTAGGCTTGGATTATGTTGACTGTGTAGCTAGATGAATAGCTTAATGCTAATCGATACTATTTACAGTTTAATTCTAGTGGAGTTGGCGGCATGGACGTATGGATTATTCGTGGCGGAGCGCGCTTTTAGGTAGGCCGATATTTACAATAAACTTCGTTATCATTTTGGCAGTAAGCATATTTAGTGTATTGTTATAGTGTCAGCGGCGCTAGCAGGATGAGAATGCCGGCCGGTAGATTGAGCTGCGGCATCGGCGGTGAGTACTCATGCAGCTTCACGCGGGCGATTGTTTAACCCAAGTAAGTATATGTTTTGTGTCTTTTCTTTCCATGTGGTCAATTGATTGAGGTTAATGTGTTTATTTTCCTCGTATTAGGAGTGAGGTGGAATATTATAATTCTTTCACCTTATTCCTAGTTGATAATGCTAGCGGCGACGCCATTGCTGTTTTGCTTATGAGTGAGAAGACTGCTTGCTTGCGAATCGGCTGCTTTGTAGGCCGTTCTTTTAGTTTTTTCTATTTTTATTTTCGATTGGTTTTTATTTTTGTTTTGTGTGGATGGAATTGTCCTTCTTGGTCGATTGTTTCGCATGTCTGCTTAGTGTATTACGTTGTGACGGCGCGAGTGTTTGTGTTGTTGTTGTCTCTTGTTGTTATGTTAATTTGGTGCGTTTAGGCACCGGTCTCGGTCGTATATAGGACTGGGAGACTACTTGGTGCCTTGCTCTATATGCTACTGAGTTTGTGAAATTGTTGTTTATCTTTCTTTTCTCTTATTTTTAATGTGATTATTGTTCAGTGTGGATTGTGTTATTTCTCTGTGTGTGTGTGTGTGTGTGTGTGTGTGTGCATGTTGTTGTTCTTTTTCTTTCCTCATTGTTGTGATCAGGAGCCAGGCACGGTGCAGGACAGGGGAGGCTGGCTGCATGCGTTTTGGGTGTGTGCTTCACCGGTTGCAAGTGTACAGTACCAACACAATCCTTTCTTGTAGTGAGTGCATGGCGTTTAATGTGATGTGAATTTGGGTAGGTTTTGGACGATTTTCTGAGCTGTAGCCAGCCTGCTTTGTCCTGTCAGTCTCTGTTCCCGTTTCCCCCCCCCTTCCTGAGGAGTGTTTTTATTAATTAATTTTTTTGTTTATTGCTTCAGTGTCTTCTGGGAGCAAATATTTATTGTTTCTTGTTTTAATAATAAAACATCCCTTTTGTATTGATACCCACGTCTCATTTTGATCTTTATTCTTGCCTTCGATAGGTAGAGTTTATCTGTATGTCTTTATTGGGAGTATTTCCCTGGCGCCCCACCAGGGTGGTGTAGTCAGATTGAGTTAATTTGCAAATTCCCGCCTTTCGGGATATTACGGTTGGCACATTTTGGCGTAGTCGGCAGGCTCCACCTGGTAAGGCAAGGAATTACTTTTTGAGGCATGGGTGTATTTATATTTGGTTATTTTGTTTTTGTTTTTTCTTCTTGTCTCCTTCATAAGCAAAACAGCATTGTGCATTTAGATTTCGTGGGCAAGTATGGAGGATGAGATGCAGGAGTTGCGAGAACTGGGGGCCCAGTTGAGGACGGACAATGACCGTTTGCGTCGTGAGCGTGAGTTTTCCGGTTCCAATACTGTCCTTGTTGCCACTGTAACTGCACCTGGCCCATTCCAGCCAGCGGAGGTTGATTCAGTTGTAACAGAACGGTTTGTTTTTGTGCCTAGAGATCGGCGGTGTCCCAAATTTAGTGGAAAATCGGGCATATGAATTGAGGAGTGGGTGGAAGAGGCTGAAGCATGTATGCAGGTTCGTTGTTTGTATAAAGCTGATAAGGCATTTTTCCTCTTTGACCACTTGGAAGGTGAAGCTCGGGAGGAGATTCGACACCGTCCCAGTGGGGAACGGGGAGATCCAGACAAGATTATTGTGATTTTACGTGAGCTGTATGGGTGCTCCCAGTCGTATGTAGCGCTCCAAGAAGCCTTTTTCTCCAGGAAACAACAGGATGGAGAAATCTTTGTTAGAGTTTTCCCTGGTCTTGATGTCTCTCTTGGAGAGGGTTAAACAACAGTCGCCTGATGCTATTCCTAATTCTGACATTGTTTTGCGTGATCAGTTTGTAGAGTATGTTGCCGATAGTGCTCTCCGCCAGGAATTGAAGCAATTAGTTCGTCGTCAGCCCGCCACTACCGTATTGGAGGTACGGGGGGAAGCAATTAGGTGGAAACGAGAAGGGATGCCAGGAGGGGCGAGGGGTAGGAGTCAGTCTGTCCCAGTGGCATATGGCATCCAGTATGGGGTGCAAGGGCATTCTCAATCAGAGCTCAGGGAGTTGCGGGAGATGTTGAAATTGCGGCAGCAGCAGTTGGATCGACTTGCTCGAAGTGTTGCAGATATGCGGTTTCCTCAGCGGGCTCGCCGCCCCTCCCGTGCTGAAGTGTCACCGGTGTCAAAAACCAGGTCACTTTGCCCGTGAATGTGATGGGGAACGTGTTCCCTCCCAATCTCTAGCTCGCCATGAGTCACCTTCTTCGACGAGGGTGGGACAGACTTTTGTTCAGCCGTCGGAAAACTAGGTCCCACAGAGCTGCTGAGTCACCGTTCGGTAGGGAAAGATCATGACTCAATGACGTTAGCTTCCTTGCCACATTTAATGGCGTCATGTCCGCACCTTGTTGTTTGTATGGGAGGTGTACAGGTGCCCTGTTTGATCGATACTGGCTCTATGGTATCTACGATTACGGAAAGTTGTTTTGTGGAACTCTTTGTACCATTGGGCCAGGATCGTCTCAGGGCATGTCATTGGTTGCAGCTTCAGGCGGCCAATGGATCGTTAATTCCGTATGTTGGTTATGTTGAGTTGGACGTTGAGCTTTGTGGCCAGGTAATTCCAGGGTGTGGCGTATTGGTTGTTAGAGATCCCCCTAAGGGCACTGGTGCTCGAGTCCCTGGGATTTTGGGGATGAATGTTTTAAGTCGGTGTTATCAGGAGCTCTTTGGGTTGCACGTGCTGCCCTTTTTGATGCACTGTGTCAGAAAGAAGGATGGTATGCTGCGCATGTGTGTAGATTACCGTCAGCTGAATGCAAAAACTCGAAAAGACTCCTTTCTCTTGCCACGGATAGAAGAAACCTTGGATTCACTGCCGGGGGCCCGGTGGTTTTCTACCATGGACCGCGCCAGTGGTTACAATCAGGTTTCTGTTACAGAGGCGGATAGACATAAGACTGCGTTTTGTACACCCTTCGGTCTGTTTGAGTGGAATCGCATGCCGTTTGGGCTCTGCAATGCCCCAGGCACCTTCCAGAGGTTGATGGAGAGGTTGTTTGGGGATCAGCAGTGCCAGTCCCTTCTTTTA
>JAQMYJ010000018.1:8058477-8085780 GCA_030014305.1 Clarias laeviceps | reverse complement strand
TTGTTGGATTGTCAATGCAACCCTCTTCTCCGTCAGTGTGTGAAGAGTGGGAGAAGAGGGTTGCATTGACAATCCAAGACCATCTTCCTATTGACCATCTTCCTATTGATTAAAGTTGATCATTTTTGGACATAATGGTAATCTGAAAATAACAGCTAATGAATCTGGTAAGATGTTGACAGTTTTGACAATAGCGTTACAATTGGACTCTTGCTATTGAAAAAACATCCCATTAAAATAGTAAAAATGGTTGATTAGTCTAAAATCAAAATTTGAAATAAAATCCACCCACCCATCCATTTTTTTGTACTCCTTATTCTGTGTAGAGTCACAGGAGGCCTAGAGCCATAAAATATTTATGGAAAAATTTTTTTTAATAAATTGCTACACAAAGACTAAATTTGTCAATACTAATGTGAATTTAGTTGATTCAGATGAAATATTAGGTGTTGAAATGCACTAGTTAGCCAAAAATTCTGAAGAGAAACATCAGTGACACTTTGCTGTTTATAGCTGACCTCAAACTCTCAATTCATGGATCTCATTGCTTTTCTCCAGACTTTTAAAGATTCCCATAACTTCTGCAATTGCCTGTGAATTGTATTCACTTTCCTCACTTTCTGTTTGTGGATTTAGTTCACAGTCCATGTTTATATTAAGTGCTTGGCTGCTCATGTACTAAATAAGACAATAAACATAGTTTATGGGATGTGAACTGACATGGCAAGCTAAGCACTTAGGACTAGCGCCTATTATTTATGAAATGTTTATTGATGTTCTGTAACATGCACTTGCTGAAAATGATCATAATAAATGCATGTGTATGTAACAGCCTTGGGTTTGCACATCAGTGGCTTGTTGCAAAATTGAACTCTAACTTAGCCTAATTTGATGTGAAAACACACCAAACCACAAAGCTTTAACCAGGGATCACTTTATGCTGTGACACCCTGGTTTGGGGGATTAGGAAAAAGGAGGCAGCTGTCTTTAAATTTACACTGTGCTTTTTAACACTTCTTTCCTGTCTCAGTGCAACTAAGCATTAAATAGTTTTCAGCAAATGCATCTTTCAGAAATTAACATCTTACTGCTTATTCTCTGTGACCCCTCCCATGCCTCATACTGTAATTGTCACTTGACATGGTCTATTTCCCACAGGTCTAAAAACTCATTACTTTTTAACCTTAACTGTATGTTGTAAAACTGTAGTTCTTTACATTTCGACTCTCTCAGCACATGCTTTTTTCCCTGATTTACAACAAAACATACATTTATCCTGTGCACCTTATTGGAGGTGACGTAATACAGATGACGACAGGCTTATATTTTAGGCCTGAAAAAAAAAAAGAAAAATAATTGTACCTTATGATGAATGCAAAGGATGTGTCAAATCATCTAAACCACTTCAAATCCTAGTTTAAAACTTAAATGTAAAAAAGGTATAAGCATTTTTTTTAATGTGGGTACTTAGATAAATGGTCCTTTAAAGAAAAGAAGTTAAAGTATTATTCAATATTTAATCATTTAATGTGGTTAAAATATAAATAAGATTTAAAAAAAATTATTCATGACTACTTAACCAGAACTGGGTTTTCCAAAAAGGATTTACATTAAAGTAATTATTTTAGTATATAAAAATACGTATTGTGGAATATATGGATAATTATAGCATCAAATATGTTTTTTGTAACATCAAATCATTTACTGTACTTTCTTCCCTAATACAGGTTTCTAAAAAAAATATAAAAAAAAAAAAAAGAATCAGGTGGGTACTTGCATTTTAAGTCCATTAAAGGGAAGTAACAAAGTCACATATGTTTCAGAACCACTCTGTTAAAGCATACTATTTATAAAGCATTATTATTAATTTGGCATCTGCCGTGAAAATAATGGGAATGGAATGTAATTACAAAAGTGAGGAATGTACAGGACCGCTTCCATTACGTCTGGACCTGTACCATATTGGCCTGCTTGTGGTATTTACATGGTTGGCCTTAAAATCTCTAAGTGCCAAATAAAAATATGGATACACAGAAAGCACATTGGTGGCAGCTATGATGATGTTCAGCTAGTTGATTTGGCCAAGCCTTATATTTACCTCTGTGTTCCAACCTCTTTGATTGTCTGCACAGTGTTTAGATCTTATGCTGCAAGTTCACATCATTGCTCTAAATATTGAGTTGAATTGCTATTTATTGTTTTATCAATGGTATTAGTTTAGTCTGCAAGCATATTGGGGATTACATCTTTTTCCCAGGGCTGGACTCATAGCCCTTCAGCTTCCACTTCAGGCTTTCAGTGCAAATGCCAACACACGCAATGCTATGCAGAGCTTCCACCACATGGCCATTCTGACAAATATCAACAATCAATCAAGAGCTGCTGAACAACAAGCACTTTTTATGTCACTGCCAGGTGGAGCAAGTCCAGCTCTTTGAAAACACATTTCTTCATTTCAATGTCTCCTCTTTAATAGCTTTTTGCTTCACTTGTTTTATTTGAAACCTAGTTTTATAATTTAATTTTGATACATATTCATTTTCCTGGATTAAATATGAGTAAAGGTCTAAACCTTGTTGAATAGCATTGCAATTCCATCCATCTGCATGTTGTACTTAATTTGTAAAAGAAAATGTCATATATATGTTAATTTGTCTTTGGTGAATGTAAAAATATTTTAGATGCTCAAACATGAGCTTCAGACTAATTAGATAATTAGAAGGCCTTAGGAGTCAAGATTCCTAAAGGAATTTTACCTGAAACCCTGTGTTATGTGGTTTTACATAAAACCTTAAGTCATGTATTTTGAAAATAACTTGATCAGTTCTCCAACTTAATTGCTGGGTTTAGCTTGTTGATTCAAGTGGTTTGGTTGACGTGATCCAAAATCACTTAATAAGGGACAACCCAGCATAGGGATTTGGATGTAAAAGAAAACAGGCATGTTGAGTCAAGATTCATTTTTTGGAATTTTCCACAGCATCTGTTAAGACAGAGGAGCAACCTGTGGAAGCATGGAGTAAAAGAAAACAACTGTAACTGCAAGAAAGGTGAGGGTTTTGTTGTTGTTGTTGTTATTACACTTTAGTTAGAATTTATTTAATTGTACATTTTAACACATTCTGTATCAGTATAATTTTTGGAACCATGTATATAGCAGGAGTTTTGGAATTACAGCAAGGATTTCTTTAAGACTACCACCTGATTTGGGAACCATGAATGAAAGCCAGGGTTTGAGGCAATACACCCATGAAAAAAAAATGAGGGGGTGGGGGGTGTAGGGGCAAGGACCATCTCCCTCTCTACCTGTATCGTGATATTCCTCTGCCTCCTTGCTCAGCATTTGTATTTCTCCCCTCCTGCTTTATGAAGAACATCCATCCTTCCTTTTGCTTTGCAGAGGATATTGTTCCTCATCTAGCTCCATGGAGAACCTCGATCAGCCATTTGGTTTCACAGTGCTCTGCTCTTGTGCTCTGTGTTGACCATTACTCACCCCAATTGCTATGCAGAGGAGATAGCTCCACCTCGCTAATCACTGGAGGATGTCACTACTTGCTGTACTACTTGTTTTGTTTTATGCTCTTTATGGTTTTGTGTATTTCCACTGCTGGACTTGTATCTGCTTCATCTACCAATTCCTGTTATTAGCTTACTGACAAAAAGTAAGCTATTAAATGACATTTAAGAGAAAATATGTATGAATTTGGCTTCTTATTCTAAATAAGACAAATTAGTATTTTTTGTTAAAAAAAAAAAGTTAACTTAAAAATGTTTAATAATTATTGCTCATGAGTTACAAATATACAGTATTATCTTACTGCAATAGTACTGTATACAGTACATACTGTATATTGTGCAGTTTTAATTGAGCAAATCTGCATCACATGGCTGGTAAAACAATTTCTTGGAAAAAACACTATATATCTTTTTCACATACAGTACATGAACTCAAAGATGCCTACCACTGGCTAATGTCATTGTGAGTGACAGGAGAGAGAGTATGCCATGATCCCTTCCACCCAGAAAGCAAAACCATTTATACCCCCTTTGGAATTGTCAGGATTCAAGAAGATTTTAAAAAGGTATAACTCCAGCCCACAACTTTTGACTGACATGCTACCACATTGACAGTGACAAAGCAATTGCAAAACCACTTTAGGCTGAGCTGTAACAACAATTAGAAAATTACAAAATGCATTAAAAATGGGCATTTTACAGTTTATTTTCCATTTATTGGGACATTCTGGTATAGACAATAAGAATTACATGGGAAAAAATTGCATTTTAATGTTGGCAGTCATTGCGTATCATTGTGCATTGCAAAAATACACATTTGCAGAAGAATTTAAATCATGTGTCAAATTATACAAACACATAAGGAAAATGCAATTGCAAATGTGTTTGATTTTTCCAATCAATTAGAAGGAAAATGGAAAATGCTGCTATAGGCAATGAACCTAGTGCTATTTATAAACACTTGGGATATCAGACTTTTTTTGACGAAAAAAAAAACATGGCATTACTCTTATAAACAGTGTTAATATTTAAGTGGATCGTGATTGACCTTGATTACATTATAATATGCCAGTACACCTAATTTGGGTTAATCAAAATTTTCCTCTAATAAGATCCGGCTGAAGAAAAGAAAGGAAGTAAACAACTTTTCTCAATGACACACATGCACACATGCAACATATCTCTCTCCAAATGGCTGAGATTTTCTGTTTACTTCAGGGAAAACTTTTAAACTAATGTGCTTGAAAAAATAATGATGAAGAATACCTTCTTTTTATAAAATATGAATGAAGTACAGACATGTTTTTAGGTTGTTTTTTTTCTGTTAGGCAAACACTTGAGCAGGTGATGTGATTTTGGCAGACGCCTGAATAAAAGATTAATACCGTAGTCTCTTGACTCGTCTGTGTAGCTTATATTGACATGGAATGTCTCTTTATATCAAATCATTGAGTCAGGCCAAAAAAAATTATCTCCTTATAATAAGCTTGTGAATCCAGCATGCATGTTGATGACTAGAAAAGAGTAAAATAGGATTGGATACACTGCTATTTAATTAATTTAATTCCGGGTTAGAAGTGAGTGGTTCATGTACAGTATACAGTATAAATAAAATAGAAATGCTCTCTCTCTCTCTCTCTCTGTATATATACTTTCACTGTAAGTAAGCGGCCAAGCCTAACTACTGAAAAACAACTCCACACCAGTTCCAACATGACTGTGCACCAGTGCACAAAGCAAGGTCCATAAAGACATGGATGAGCAAGTTTGGTGTGGAACTGGAGAGAGAGAGAGAGAGAGAGAGAGAGAGAGAGAGAGAGAGAGAGATTTTCTACAGTATATATGAAAATCTTTACCTTATATATGTTTATATATACAAAGTCCTTTCATGAGGGAGAGCTTGACTTCAGACATGCTCCTAAACCTGACATGTTCAAGACTGCCAAGACCTATCAAAGCCCTTTGCCTCCCAGCCAGAAGTTTGATCTTAGCCTGTCTGGGCTCAAGCATATATTCTGGCTATGCAGTTTTGTGGAGTGCTTTTTTGTTGTTTTCCTGGCCAGGTCTGTGGAATAAGTAGTCCTAGGAGGTTCTGGGTCTCTGTTTTCTTAAAGACTTGCATAGTTTGATAGGCTCCCACTGTCTTGGGACGTAAAAAATCAACCAAACTCCATATAGTCAGACCTGTACCAGTATTAAACCATGAGCAAATGGATGTAATCACTGTCACCTACATTTATATGATGACTGACTTCGGTGATGAATTATATAGGCTTTCCAAGAAGATTTTTACATCAGACCATACAGACTTTTATTCAAACGATCTATTTTTCACATTCCATAAAAGGTTTGAGAAATGTCGTTGTCAAAAACAAGCACAAGAACATGTTTGGCTAGATTAACATCAATAAATGTTTAGATAGGATTCAGACATTTGTCATATTATGAATCATAAGCAAGGTATCACACCCTTAAGTAGGCCATTAATCTGAAATGTTACTGAGACAGATGGAGCTAAGGAAAGATGGGTGAAAGGAAAGGGCAAAGGGTATGAAGTATAGCTCTCCTGTGGATTAGATCAGCTGGTCCTAGATAACATTTTACTGATGACGTTAATAAATATTAACTGTGGAATTGAGTTGCTGTTACTGCACATCTACCCAAACTTACTAATCTTACTTTGCAAATTAGAATCCTGCCAGTATCATGCCTGTTAAACCCTGTGCTGGTTTTGTAAGATTCTGAGTCATATTTTCACCAGTTTCTTTTGATATAGCGATGATCCTTAAACTTTATATTTATGGTGTTTAAAGGGTCTGAGGAAATAATGTAATGTAACTT
Source organism: Clarias laeviceps (assembly GCA_030014305.1). Classification (NCBI taxonomy): domain Eukaryota; kingdom Metazoa; phylum Chordata; class Actinopteri; order Siluriformes; family Clariidae; genus Clarias; species Clarias laeviceps. The sequence continues at coordinate 8,079,420 of JAQMYJ010000018.1, read as the reverse complement.
ATAAATAGTAGCTCCTAATAATGGCAGACCCATAGAAATGAAAGCCAATTACAGTAGGTTAGTTCAGCACTATGTTAATTCTGTCTGTAACTCTCTCTCTCTCTCTCACTCTCTCTGTCTCTTACATTGGTCTTCTGTTTCATGCTCCACTGTTTCATGTTGTTTCTTGATATTTTGGCCAAATCAACAGAGAAGGTAAAGCCAAGGTTCTGATTGGGCCAGACAAAAAACAGCCGCATTTCTTGCACGATAACAGTGAAAGAGCAAAAGCACTTGCAGCAGCCAAATGAATTACAACAACAATGCAAGTTTCTCAGCACCTCAACCTTAGTAGCCATGTGAGATGAGTTAAATCAGATTGAACTTGCTCAGGTAACAAATTCAGGTTTCTTTCTGCATCTGATAGGTCATATAGCGTTTTGATTTCAAGGTTTTAAGTAAGTTGAGTAGATAAGTATTCAAAAGAAACATTTAAAAATATTTTTTTTTACTGTTATGGAAACTAGAAATCTAATTCATAATTTTGTTTGCCTTGTTACATTAGGAACACAGGTAAGGTAAAATTATCTTAATGCTCCGTAGAACATTTATTTATCATGGATAAACGAAGTCACCTTTTCTTAAGGGGCGCTGTGCACGTGCACCAAATTTGGCATGTGATTATGTCCAGCTGACATGTCTTGGTATCAAAATTAAGGAAAACATTCTGATTGTCCAGTTTGTCTTCTTACTATCATGCCCCGTTTAAACAATGCTAACAAAGCAAGGGCCATCACAATGCTTCAACCGAGTGCACCGCAAGAAGACGTCGCCAGACGGTTTGGAGTTGGCAGGAATTCCATTTCCTAACTATGGAACAGATTCCAAACAACTGGTTCCATTGCTGATCTCTCTCAATCTGGAAGGCCAAGAGTGACAACACCAAGTCAGGACAGACTAATGCGATGGCGTCACTTGAGAACTCTTACAGAAAATCCTGCCTGTGTTGTCAAGCTATGATCGATAACAGAGGCTCATTCACTCCATATTGACTTTGTAAACATGAATATTGAACATGCCAAATTTATGCTGTTGTCCTCAGAATTTCCATGATCTCTGACGCTGAACATTTTGAATTTCTGGTGCTGATGGATAAACAGATTTTTTAATGAAATAAAACTTTTATTTTTAATGTTCAACATTTTTTAAATAAATTTATATCTGCAAAATTTCTTTTGTCCCAGACTATACTGCACAGGAAATCTTGTTATATAGGGATCACATAACCTTGTCATTTAGTTGAGTCTGTTTAATCTTGAGTTATCTTGCCAGTACTTTTTGAGAATTGTCTTATTATTTAATAATCTTATAAACATGCCAATTGCCTGATTATTTGCATTCTAACTCATTCATACCAAGTCCAAAATGTTACCATAAAGGTTGTAACATTTGTTATAGCATATGATATATGCAGAATAGTGCACCGCTGTTTATTTCTAATGTATCATAAGATGTTGGGTCATCTCAAATTAGGATATTAGTGTCACTGTCATACTGTACTGTATGTCACTGCCTTCACATTTGATACATAAGCTGTAATAGCATAAAATCTTATAAAAGCCATTTACTGGGTAAAACTGTCATTACCTTCTACAACATCTGCTTGCTTTATGAAATGGTTATGCCAGTTGCATTATACAAGGTTCAATTAAAGTAAGTCAAGTACCATTAGACATTTCAGAATGAATGAAAAACATTGACTATCATGTATATCATAGAGGAAGAAGTGTCACATTGTTAATTTTCCAAGAAGATTTCCTGCAGGCAACACTTATGTGCAAGATGCACCCTGACATTGATGATCCCTTATATAAATGAAAATGGAGAGCTTTGTTGGAGTTACGTTTTAGTATGGCATGTTGATCCCAGGCACCGATTAAATGCAATGAATGGGAGGTTTTAAGAAATGTGAATGCATAAGGTTCAACAATGAAGCACATGTTCTATTAACAGTAAACATTTATAACAAATCCAGCTGCATAGCTCAAGGATCTCTGAAGAGTGTTACAAGCAGGAATTAGTGCCAATGGGTGGCACGAAATATGTTCATACAAGAGTTCTTACAAGTTCAAAAATGAAAATGCCAAAAAACCGATTCTAATACAGATGTCCATGCTTAATGAAATTTAAAAAAAATAAATAAATAATCATCTCCTGGTGATTCATCTGATTACTGTCATCCACTTGCTTCCATGTATAAGTATAATTTTATAACTAGACCTTTTCCATCTGTATCTAATCACATAGCTTTCACATTTTCTGCTGCAAAACACAATTTAGCCCTTTCAGTATGAGCAAATAATACTGACATGAGATATGGGTTATTTGTTCAATACACACTGAAAGCTGACACATACTCTCCATGTTCTAAGATGAAACACAGATCCTGGCCGTGTTCAGGAATTGCCTGTTTTCTCTTCTATTCCAAGTGACGACTTTCTGAGACTCACAGTACCCTGCCAAGTTTGTCTGCTGCAATCAATTTGTTCTAGGTAATACATTAATTGAATCAAGACACTGTAAATATTGTTTTGGTTCCTCTGATTTAGCATAGGCTTTTCCTGATTGAGGAATGTAAGTGTTTTCCCAGCCTTTACTAAAAAAGTTTTTTTTTTTTTTTTTTTTACCTCTATGTGATAAATTAATGAATTAGCCTCGAAAAACTTTTCCCATATTTCTTTGGTGTCTCTTCCTAAGGAAACATGTAAGTACTACAGTGAAGCTGGCCATAAGGCAGGGTGGGAGGATGAAAGCCTCATCAGCAATGCATGTGGGCGTCTCTACATTTGAATGGAACATCAAGCATGATAACATTGTCAAAGTGGCTAATAAACAATTTATTATGTGTTTGACTTGGCCATGGCAAAAACACTGCGGTAACTGTCTAGACTTGTGGCCATGACTTACTGCAATACGCAATAATCTATCCATGCTATCTGGCTCCTTTGAGTCTATCATTATTAGCGGAGTCCCGGGATGCTATAGTATGCAGCTGAATAAAAAGAAAAAGGAGTGTAGTAGAAAGTATTTTACTGGTGCAACAGTCTTCATAGCTCACTGAAGAAATGTCAGTAGACAACAATTCATATTTTATTTGTCATGGGTTCTATGTCTTGGAAAACTGAATATTTGGACCGTATCCTGCCAGCTGAACTAACTTTTAGGTTGATAAATGAACACAGGTGGCTAGTGCTCAATATCCAAATTTGGCCTTACAGCAGTACTATGTTCAGTGTTATATCATGTAGTGGAGGGAATTGTGAAAAAAAAAATGCAGGTGTTAATTTGCAAAAGGTTTATATGCTGCTGTACAGATAGTTTCCAATTTTGTACAGACACTTTTATGATAATGGGATAAATGTGTCGTGTTGAATGTTAATGTGGCTGAATTCTAGCAAACATCTAAGTTGAAGTTATTTTAAGTTACATGGTAGTTATGGTAACTGTATAAAAAAAACATTTAAAGGAGAAGGGTCCATGATTGTATCTCACATGATGAATCAACTGTTGCATAGGTGCAAGTTTTCTCCTACTAGTGTTTTATTTGTTATTTACATGTCATATAAATCTTTTCCCACAATTTGCCAATTTCATAGAATAAAAATTTATATGATTTGCTTGTTGTTTGATGTTGGTGAGATAAGAAATCAATAAAAGAAAGTAATTACTGACAAAATCTGATAAAAGAAAACATTGCCTTGTTCCCAGGAAGGAAAAACATGAAAAAGAGGGGAATTAATAACATTTAGAGAGGCTGAGATAGATGTCCTTTTGTTCAAGTCTCCTGCAGATAATAAAATGTGATCTGGCCATGATTGTGCAATAAAAACTGAACTCATCAGCATGTGTTTACACTGTATGTTGCATTGTGTATGTTACATTGTTTTATCTTTACTGTTTATCTTTGACCTGGAAATATTCATAAGGTTACAACTAAATTACAACTGGAAGTCCCAAGTTAATAAGTACACAAATGCACTTTCTTATTTACATGGAAGGACACATGAGTTTATAACATCTATATTTGCTCATTTTAATTCTTATTTATAAATTACATCCTGGCATTATAATGTGTGTTTTGTAATATGTATCATTACTGATATTATTATTATTATTATTAAACAGCATCATACTACCATGTTGTTATTCTTTATTTATAGCAGCAGTTGCTGTTATCCTTTATATGTTATGTAACAAAGTAAACAGAACAAGTTTAATCCATAAGAATAAGCAGGTAAGCATCTTTAGTGAATCTTGTAATGTGTACAAACTGTGTTCTAGCCAGGGTCAAGACACTGCAAAAAGTTGTTAATATAATCCAAATGGCTCTCACATGACTCCAGGTTCTCGTGCCTCAAACCAGAACACAAGAACTCTTCTATGGGACAAATAAAGGAAGTGGTAGGATCTCATGATCTCATAGCGTATGTTCTTAAATAAAATCAGATTAAAATTTATGAAGAAATAAAATGTTATATGCACCATGAGATTTGAAAAGCTCAGACCTGATCTTGTAAAGCATGTAACTTAATAGAACATTGAAATGTAATTCATGATCTTTGGGATTACAAACATTACAAAACTAAAGAAAATGGGTAACACTTTATTTGAACCATGTTTACATAAGGATTATTTTTTCCAGTATTTCTAAGATGATCAGAGATACAGTAGAAGGTTTAGAAGGTTTATAGTTTTGTTTTTTTAAATATTATAGAGAAAATTTATTTCTAATGACAATAAAATACTAAAGATGGCATTTAAGGTTCTCGCATTACTTTCAACAATGGATAATTTGGAAATTATGCTTTCTGCAGTATTACAAATGAAATAAATATCCATTATTAAAAAGTGTATCTATTATGATGTATATCCCCCCACATTAATTTAAGCAAATTTATTTTATGAAACATCTTTGCAAAAGATGAACATAAGCTATACTCAAACATTCTCATGCATGTTGAATACATTGTTTTTATACTTTTATAAAAACAGTTATTCTAACAATTCTTATAAGTAATGCATTCTTTACAAAAATCTTTTTTTGTCTGAGACCAAAAATTTATGGAATTTTTAAATACAGTGAAAACCCCATTAGGATCACCAATCTGTATATTTAGAATAGAGTGCATTTTTTAAAGTAAACTAATCCAAGTTAAAAATTTTGGCCAGTTGGGGAATTTCAGACAATGCTTGTGTATAAACTCCTACATTAATGTGACATAGGTTACATTAAGCTCTCTGCTGAACATTGTATGTCTTGCACTATAAACTCCTTGTGATGGATAGTGCTACACTGTAAATATGCTAGTACATTTATGCAACATTGTAATGAGATCGCTGGATGTGTAGTTTTGCCAGTGTGTTTGTTGGTTGAGGCATCATCTTTGGTTATTTTGCTTAACCAGTTGTTATGCAAGCTTATGGATGTTTTAACAGCTGTCTTATACCATTTACATCTGAATGAAACAGTTGTGGTATTACTGACTGATACATAAGTTGTAATTCAATGGAGTCAACACCAACATTTAAACACACTAGTTGTGTTTCAATTAGGCTACATGCTGCATTTGCTTAAACAATTGGCTTTCTGCATGAATTAACAGAAAACAGACATTGTTTGCAAATGGGATGTACAAGAAAATGGCCTGCTATGAAGAATATGTTCAAACCGTGGCCAACTGGAAAGCTCCAAAGATTTTGCAGTGACGACAAGAATAATCACATTTTCACCAAAAATGGATCCATGTGTAGCCTTTATTCTGGATACATGTTTGGGAATGACTTCAGATTGCGTGTTGCCACTAAATTTAGAGTACATCTTCCCCATTTTGTCATCCACCATAACTGTAAAAAAAAGAGCTTGCAACTTCTATTGTCACCCCATGTAATAGGGGAGCGGTCCATACCAAATCCTAAGTAAATACAAGATTCTGAACTGTGAAGAGATTTTGGAGGAAAGAAGTCAACATTCCTAAGGCTCTTTGTAGTTGGACCAAATGAAATAACAGTGATTAAATGGGCACATGACTTGGAAATGAATAATTCTCTTAGTGAAAGAAAAATGGGACAGGGATATGACCTGACTTCAAACTGGTAAGAACTGTACAGTATATTTAATTACAGAAGGCAGCATAATTTAAGAAAGGAAGAGTTAAGGAATTAAAGCGCAGAACGTGAATCCTAATCGTCCCTTAAAGACACACTAGAGTATGAGGAAAGCTTGTTTGCGTGTGGTCTCATCTCTCTTTTTGTCTATTTCTAACCATCTTCCTCTCACCTAATAAAAAGAATAGTTTTATTGCTATTACAAATGGTGTAAAGTTCACTAGTGAAAGTAAGCCAAACAACACACAGTATCCCTAAGCACACCTCATTAATGCCAGCAGCTAAAGCGGAAACTTTTGCAACTGCTCCCTGTTCAGACATTATGCCACTGAGGTGTGTCTCTTTCATACCACAACACTAAGAGCAGAAACAGCTCTGCACAGAAACATGACTCAATATAGTCGTTTTCTATTAACAACTCACGAACAGGCATCATGGTTTAGGCAATGGAAGCATAAATCATTTTTAAAGTGGCCTGAAGTGTTTAGCCTTATTCAAGTTAACTGCAATGTAGTAAAGAAGAATTAATTATATTCACATCACAGCATTTTTTAATTCCTGAATATGCTTGGTGTTGATGAATTTTCTACAAACCAGGATAGCAAAAAAAGTCCATCTTTCCCCTTCGCCTGTTTTTCTTTCTTTAAATAAATAACACAAAAATACAGCTCATATTATTGAAGACCTATATTTGAAATCTTGTTTATAAAGCACTGACACTGGATACTCTCTTTATAAATGCTAGATAAACATTTGAAGCATTTAGTTTTCAGTCAAGCAATTAGTTGTTTCTAATACTCAAATATTTGGAAGTACACATTTGTCTTTGTATGTCGTAGCAATAGGAATTCACTTTACTGTATAAGAACCAAAGGACTCAAACCTGTTTCATCATGACAGTGGCTTTATGCACAAAGCCAGGTTCACATGGTTAAAGATGTGGTTTGCCAAGCTTGAAGCTTTGCAGAAGAACTCAGTGTGTGCCAGTTCTGCCCGCAGCCTCACTAAGTACCTTAGGGATTTATTGTACATTAAGCTGACTGTGCACCAGGCCCTTTCACTTGACATCAGTGCCTGACCTCATTAATGTCTGAATGATCACAAATCCCCACAGTTACAAATGTAGTGGATAGCCACCCAGAAAAGTGGAGACTGCTATAAGCTGTAACAGAATAGTGACATACAGTACAGGTGGCACGGAAGCTTAAAGGTGGCTTAGCACTGTTGCCTTGAGCCTCCAGGGTGCAGGTTTGATTCCCGCCTTGGGTCTGTGTGCATGCCGTTTGCATGTTCTCCCTGTGCATGGTGGGTTTCCTCCATGTGCCGCAGTTTCCTTCCACAGTCATGCAGATTAGGCTTGCCTGTAGACAGTGAATGAGTGTGTGAGTATGTGTATGTGTGTGTGCCTAGCAATGGATTGGCCCCTCGTCCAGGGTGTACCCTGCCTCATGCCCAAAATATAAAGCTCTGCACTTTTTCAGCTTACAGCTAATAAGCATAAAAAGTGTAACTCAGGTTGCCTAGAAAACAAAGAGGCATCAGATGGCACGAGGAGCTGTAAGATGTACAAACATCGGCTTCAGCAAAATTTGTTGATGCATTTCACAGTATTTTCACACAGATTAGTTATAATCAAAATACATCTATCTTTTATGCTAGCTATGCATACATTTTGTAGGCCTGCTGCTAGTCAGCTAACTTTGCACAGCTATCTGGCTGCACAGATGTATAAAATAACCAAAGAAATCCTGTTTGTTTATGAAGAATTCAGTCTATGAACTGCTAGCATGTCATTCTGAGATGAATGCACCGTATGCTGCATTAACAGCATCATTTATAAGTTCCATATTACAAATTTCTTTAATAAATTATGTAAAACTCTTTATATAATAATACTGATTAGTCCAATGCTTAAATAAATATGTTTAAAGCTTACCATATCAATGGGAGCACAAATACAGTACCGTGGGGAAATAAGTAAAGTGGCAGAGTAACTTTAAAGTCATAAGTACAGAAATTAAAAGGCAGTATTTAAGTAAAGTATGCTTTGTAAGGATACTTGCACTTGATGTTTGCATAGTGTACTTGTGTTTCTTTTTGAAGAAGTATGTCCTTAAACATGACGACCACTTCCTAAAATGAAATGCAATAATCAATTAAAGCGAAATCAAATCGTAAAAAAGAAAACAACAGTAGAACTCACAGCTATGTTAAATAGTGTAAGAGCATTTCCACACTCACAACGTGAAGAGAACTCAAGGGATTGGGACTAGACACCTGTGTCGTCTTAGGGAAACTTATGAATGAGGCTAATCAGAAAAAAATGCTTCAATTTGCTAGGGAGCACAAAGAATGGACTGTGGAGCATTGGAAAAAGGTCATGTGGTCTAATGAGTCCAGAATTACTTATGGGTGCATCAGGCTAAGAAGACAGTCGAATGAAGTGAAGCACCCATCATGCCTAGCACCTACCATATAAGCCTGTGTGGGCAGTGTTGTGATCTGGGGTTGCTTCATTTGGTCATGTCTGGGTGCAGCAACTGTGCCCAAAAATGACATCAGCTGACAACCTGAATGTACTGAATAACCAGGTTTTTCCCATCAATGGATTATTTTTTTCTTCCCTGATGGAACAGGCATATTCCAAGATGACAATGTCAGGATTCATCGAGCTCAAATTGTGAAAGAGTGCTTCAGGGAGCATGAGAAATCATTTTCACACATGGATTGGAAACCACAGTCCAGACCATAACCCCATTGAGAATTTTTGGGATGTGCTGAAGAAGGCTTTACATAGTCGTTCGACTCTCCCATCATCAACACAATCTTGGAGAGAAGTGCATTAAACTCTGCACTGAAATGAATGTTGAAACAATGCATAAACTTATCAAAATGGCCATAATCAAAGCAAATGGTGGTCCAACAAAATATTAAAGTGTGAGACCTTTTTTTGGCACGCTCCACACCAATCAGCCATAGCATTTAAACTATATAACCATGGAATTATAGCAATGAAATTAAATATATGCCGGTAAACTGGTGACAGGATCATGGGCACCTGAGGCTCACCCATGCTCGCGGAGAGCAGAGACCAGACCAATTCATGTGTGGAAATGGTTTCCCAGGCTCCCAGAAACACTTTTTCACAGTTTGAATCCTGGAATTTGGTTGTGCCATCAGGGAAGAAATAAATCCATAGATGTGATAAAATGTACATTCGGTCAGCTGACTTCATTTTATTCCCACATAACGTTGATGAGCTTAGACTAGACCAAGTAAAGTAATCACAAATCATAACACAGCCTCCAGAGACATGTATAGTGGCCACACCACTTGCCTTGACGCATCCATTGCTCTGGAATACAGTCAATGTGCTCTCTTCAGACCACATGGCCTTTTTCCATAACTCCAAAGTCCAATCTTTTTCCTCCCTATCAAACTGAAGCCTTTTTTCTGATTAGTCCGACTACAGTAACAAATGGTTCTCTTATGGCCACACAGATGGTTAGTCCCAATCCTGTCTGTTCTCATCACTTTATGTGTGTATGGAAATGCTCTCCTTTCCATAGTTATTAGTTGATCTCCATTTCAGATTTTTTTTTTCCGTCCACATTTCTTCCACAAAGGTGATGGTTTAGCACTATTCTGCCAGGTTTCAATAATGTGTTGAAGGGTTCTTAACCCAGTTCCAGTGATTTAAAATATCTATATTTGTTTTCTTTGCTTGATGAAAACTAATAATTTGTCTCTTCTGAAATGGCATCTTTTTTTTTTCGGCCCCGGCAGTGCCATTAGCAGTAGGCAGCTAACCTCTAATGGTGAATCCAGTGTTCTTCCGTTCTTACTTATGTTCATGTTGCTAAATATTGAAGATACCATTGTGAAGTAACACTTTTACATTTATTTTGTTTTTCAGAAATGCCGGTGGGCCTGAAAACGGGTGAGAAATGTTTGATAAGGTCCCGAACATAGTTGTCCCTTGTCTCTTTGATCTGATTGGAATATGCACCTCCTCAAATGGTTTTTTTCTGGGACAGTACATTCAAAGCTACACATGCTGAAACTGTCCATTTATAAAAGATACGAATCAGAACAAAAATTAAGCATGCTAGAAGCTATGATTTGAGGTTGATTTCTGTGGGCATATTGAGAGACACATTTTGGAGACATCCTAGACTTATACACACTTGTTTTAAAAAATGTGTATAATATGTGACCCATAAATTTTTTTTTTAAAAACTATATAAAATATAAAAGAATATTGGAACATAACATATAGATGATTTATGGAAATTAGGTTATGGGGATTCTCATTTCAAAATAACAAACAATCCATCAATCACAGTTTTATTCAACAGTTAGTGATCAGTGATGGTCTGTTAGCAACATGACTAGATTCTGATTTGTTTCATTGTCTGGTTTGTTAAAAAAATAACCATACATCACATTTAAATAAATAACCCAATCGCCAGTGCTGTTGGTACTTATTATTTAATAAAAAAATATAACAACAATAGATTCAACCATTCACACTACCCTCTATATCAGTATCTGATCTCATCTCATCACAAAAAAATCTGGAAGGTATAAAATGTTTGCTGTGCAGAAACAGTGACGTTATGGAGTACCTGTTTACTTTGTTTCCAGCATCCTCTAGCTAAGCAGAGTGATTAGACAGCGCATGGGTTGGGCAAAGCAAAATATTGTAAAAGAAAACTATTATAGACTGGCAAGTCCTAATTGGTGGAAATAGGTCATATTTTCCTTGTGTAAAGCTTGTGTTGCTGGCGCCATAGGAGACACTACAAGTGAAATTGTGAATTTGTGTTTTTCTTCTCATGGGACCCTAGGCCCAAACTGGCAGAGTTTTGTTGGCTTTTACACCCACACTATGATGGCATGACTCACATCACCGGTCTGCTAGAGACAGAGGAGACATTATATACAGAATCCGGATGACTAAGCTACTCTTGGCCCACTGTAGGATCCACATTCAGTAATTAAATATCTCTTGATCTTAAACAAGATTCTGGCGGTATAATGGCAATTTAGTTAAGTCATTCTCTCACTGAAGGATGCTCTGAGGCTATCTCTGGGCAGACAGATTAAATATTTCACCCTATATATGAGGTACAGTTTGATTCCTTATGTGCAGCACATTTTGAAACCATGCTCTCTGTTTGAAGACCAAGCTGTGATGAATAGAAATAAAGCTTGGCAGGTAGTAGTTTTTTATGACAGGCGACCTGAACTAACATTGAAAAAGAAAAAAACTGAAAAGAACTTTAAAAAGGAATAATCAGGTCAAGGCATATATTTTTTTTTTTAAAAACAACATTGTAATTTTCTAGTGTGTTTTCATCAAGGCTTTAGTTTCACGTGAATATACATACAGTACATTATACACTACACTGCAAAAGTATTAGGCACCATATAATAGGCGCCATTTTTTTCCTTAGAAGTTCTTTCTTGTATTGTTGTGCCAGTAAAAAATAAATTTTCCGTTACTATCTGTCTCACATAACGTTTTTGCATACCATTCAACAAGTAAAATATTAAAGAATGGAGCACTTTTAATACAACCATAATTGCTCTCTGGTACTACTCTCCATAAATACTCCAGGAGGTTCTCCAATATGCTTGGAAAAACAATCACCAGCCAATGTTCTGATTAAAATGCATGTACATAAGAGAACTGTGGGAGTTTTAATTGTAAAGGATGTTCACATCAGCGGCACAGTGGCATACAGTAGTTGTTAGCACCTCAACGCCTGCTTTAGGTATGTGCACATGGAGTTTGCATGCTCTCCCTGCACTTGGTGGGATGTACTGTACAATGTTTGTTGTGAATCAATGTATAGTATATGCCTTTATGAAAATATTAAATGCATGGAAATAATTCCATGCTCAGTTGAATAATCAGCAAAATATTCAAAAATCAGCTTAACATTTCATAACAGCTGAAGTATTTTATAATAGTTTACATTCTGCAAAAAATTGATTATACAGTTTTAAGAAATTTTCTTATTCCATGTCATGGAACAATAGCATAACACACACAAGTATTTTACATGGGTTTAGTGTGAGCAGATGTTCTATTTTTCCTGGAAGTGTCCACTTATCAAATATTAAATAATCAACCTAAGGTTTTAGAAAAAATCTTAGAATTGCCTGAGATTAACTTATTGCTTAGATTGTGGAAACAATTTTTTTGTTCCATGCATGAACTTGCACATGGTGTAAATTAGTAATAAGCATACTGCCTAGCAGACAGCAGGTGAAAAGCTTGTCTGACACACTGATAGTAGGAATCCAGAGCATAGCTGTACTGAACATCAAAGTTGACCAAGGATGTTTTATTTTTTGGCACACTTGCATCAGTTAATCATTTTGGTAATTGCTTAGATTGACTCCTCTCTCATTCAGGGGGTTAGTTTTTAAATTAATAGTTTAAATACTAAGAACAGGCATTACCATAGTTATTAGCATTACCATTAGCAGTTCCACCAATGCCCAGGCTGTGGATGGAGCAGTGCACAAGCACCAGAGTGAAACTGGTATGAAAGCCAGCTAGGAGATTGGTGCGGGGGTTGTGACAGATCTTAGGTATGTGAGAGAGTATATGGAATGAGTCTGCACCTTGGCACAAGCATTGGATTGCCATCTAGCCCGATGGAATTTGTGGGCATCTTTGATGGAGCAGGGTTAAACTCAGATGGAACAAGTTTGGTTGGGCTTGGACAAAGGAGTGTTAGGCTTGGACCAAGTAGGGTTTGACTCGGATAAACCTTGGTATTGTTGGAACAGGTAATGGCATTGCGGGAACAGGACATGGCATTGCTGCGACAGGGCCGGCATTACTGGGAGAGGAAACAACATCACTGGTATGTGATGTCGGAGGCCTGTCTCATCTGCTTTGCTGTAGAGATTGCCAGGTTAAACTCCACAGGCAGCTGAGCAGGGATCAGGAATCTGTACCTCTGACATTTGGAAAGATGACATCCACATATCCCACTTGCTGAGGGAAGTGGAAAGAATCAAAAGCCTTTTTTTTTTTGAAAGGTTTATATACTGTACATGAAGTTGACACCTAACTTCTATACATATTTACATATTCCAATAAGAGAACAAAAAGAAAATAGGACTAGACTAAGCTGAGATCATGGATTAGAGTAGCTAATAACGTTAGCATTAGCACATAATAAACAAAAAGCATAACTGGAGAGCCCAGCATCTTGTGATAGGAGCAACAAAGAACAACAGACAATTAACATCGGTCAAAAAAAAAGGTGAGGGACTTAAATAAGGATACAAACCAACATACTGCAACATCTGAACAAAATGAAAACTGCTGAAGTATACTGAACAGAAAACAGAAGGCTGTCAACCTCATATATAAATTTGTAGTTATTTTTCAGGATGATCTGAACTAATTCATCATCGCTTTAGAACAATAATGGAGCTTGGCAGTCAGGTCCACCCAAAGGACATTGCACTGGAAGTGAACAGCATTTTTTTGACTCGTAATGCTTCATGGTACTCGTGTCAGACTATGAGAAATAAAACAAAAAGTCTTTTTGTTTGGATGGTAGAGAAACTATGTTGTGAGACCAAAATATTAGCTTCAGTAAACATATCTGATTTATGACTACTGTCAAGAAAAAAAAAAAAAGTACATGATGTACTGCACTGAACATGGCTTTAACTTTGGATATAGTTGGTTGGCTATTATGAGAGAAAACAAGTCTCTTTCTGAGTTTCCTTGTTTACTGAGCATTATAATATTAAGACATGTTCAATTGTACCAAGGACTCGGTAATTTGATGCAGGCGCTCAGTGCTCTACCAAAGTTCCCGTCATTCCCAAGGAATGTTATTTGATTACACTTGGATATGTAAGGCAGCCAGAGTACAGTGCTCCAATTGTGTGAGCAGCTCTCACAGAATGAAAAGTTGAAGCTCTGTTGGTTTGGCATGTAGGACCTACAGGCGTTACTGCCCTCACCAAGTTTCACACATTACTTGATGACCTCCACAGGTTTGTGCATAATTACCCTACACACATTTGAAGTCCTTTTGGGAGCTCCCAGGTGTTTTAGGCCAGTTCTAGCTCCCATCTACATCACCACCACTACAATGTTTGTAACACAGCAATGCAATAGTCCCAGAAGGCAGAATGAACTGAAATGTGTTCCTGAAACAATTACATCAGAGGACTGTGGATCTGGCAGGGCACCATGAGCTCATTTTTTTCTTTCCTGAGTGTGATTTAAGTTTCAGCAGCCTAGCTGAATGCTGTTCAAGATGGGCCACCTGTTGAACGTCTGATTCACCTAAAAGCAATGTAATTATGTCCTGGTAAATATGTGCACTAACTTTTCTGTTCAGCTTTCATTTAAACAAAGCAATAAAGTGGTAATAAATAAATAAATAAATAAATAAGATTTTCTTAACCATTTTCATTGTATGTCTGGAGAAATCTGTAATCCAATTGTGAATCACAATCTGTGCGATCCATTAATATCTTAACACCTGCTAAAACATATCAGTCCCTATTATTATTCCCAGCAAGTATATCGTGGATGGTCCAGAGACCAGCTGCTTTATTCTTTGTCGATTGCTTGCAATCAATGTGTCATTTGGGATGTCTCTTGAGATGGGGGAAGTGGTTGGGGGCTCGTTAATGTTAGCTGAGATGTTGCGGGTTGCTCGGAGAAATGGAACACCAAGAACCTGTGTCTGAAAATGACATCAACATTCTGGCAAGTGACCAAATCCCAAATCCCTTTTTGTTTCTGCTTCAGTGGGAACATGCCCATCTGAAAAATGAAGACCATGATCCACTTGTGGCCACATCATGTGTTATGAACACATTACACATTAGTCATACCTTTCTAAGAAAGTTAAACATAAACGGAAACATAAGTTCTGTTTTATATTGTAAGAAATTAGGTATCAAACATAGTAGGAAAGTGAAGCAGTCTTCTTATATCATTTTATATTCAGAAATAAAATTATTACAAACAAAAAACTTAGTTGTAATTCTTAAATACTGTGATTCAATGTGAGACAATAACACTAAATTTACTACGGTGTGGTACAATTAAAATGTATATAGATTTAAATAAATAAAAATAAATGAATTTAAAAAAAGTAACAAAACAACAATTCAATATTAATCTAACTGACATCATTAACATACTGTAATAGCATCGACCCACGGCTATGTTCAGGTCTCTCCAGAGATGTTCTGCAGGATTCAGGTCTAGATTCTGGCTGAGACACTCCAGGACTTCCACAGAGTTGTTCTAAAGACATTCCTGTTTTTGGTGTTTGTGGTATGCTTTGGGTCGTTGTCTTGTTGAAGTGTTGAAACTGCTGCCCCAGCTTGAGATTCTGAACACTCTGAGGAAGGTTTCACTTTGGAAAGGTCTTCATTTTTCGCCACTGAAAGAAAAAAAAAAAAACATCCCCACAGAATGATGCTGAATGATGCTGCCTACACAGGGTTTGACTGTAGGGATGGTGATGAGAAGTGCTAGTTTTTCTGATTTCAAATAGTTAAATTATTCTGTGAATATTATTCAGGATTTTGCTTCTCGTGGTCTGAGTGTACTTTAGGGGTTTTGGGGAGTCTGCTCCAAGCAGTCTGCTCTGTGCCTTTTAGTGAGGAATTGGTCTGGTTTCTGGTCTGGCCGCTCTACCATAGAGATCTGATTGTTGGAGTACTACAGCGATAGTTGTCCTTACTTAAGGCTTTCCCATCTCCCCAAGGTAACACAGCATGCCATTTATAGTAGCCTACTGGGTTCTGGGCTGCCTCTCTGTCCAAGGCCTTTTGTCACAAAATACTCTGGTTGGCTGGGTGACCAGAATAGGAAAGATTTGTAGTTGTCCCAAATCTCTTCCATTTGAAAATGATGGAGGCTATCACACTCTTGCTGCAGAATTTTTCTTGTATTCTTACCCAGATTTGTGTAGACTTGCAGGTTTACAGATAATTCTGTCGGCATTGGCGTTGTTTTCACTCTGACATACACCATTTATGATGAGCCCTTATATACAGTAGACAGGTGTGTGCCTTTTCTATGAATTGTCCCATGAATTCTACAATCAGTCAGGAAGCATCTCAAAGACCACTGAAAGTAGTAGGATGTACCAGAGCTTACTGTAATTGCAAATATGTCTGAATACTTATGTAAAAAGCATATTTCAGTCTTTTTTATGCATAAATCAACAAAACTCTCCAAGCACCTGTTTTTACTTTTTCATTGTGGAGTATTGTGGAGTATTCCTCATAATAAAATGTGGAAAACTTAAAAGGGCCTGAAAACTTTCTGTTGGCACTGTAAAATAAATAATTGAATTTAATCAATTGTAATTTATAATATTTGATTGTTGCCCCAAATAATTTAAATTGATGTCTTTTAAATGCTGTAGGCTACATCACCAGATCATTGCAACCCTACTGGGAACTTAAACAACTAGGTTAAAAACTCTTGTGTTCATTTTCTGAGACATGCTTGAAGACTTTGCACTGACTTGCTTGGTTTCCACACACCTACATGTTTCTGATTAAAAAAAGGATTATCCCTCATCCATTTGTGGTTGTTAATATGCATTGCTATTACAGTTGTAGACGTTATAGCTTAAGGAGTAGCACTGGATAAATAATGAATGAATGAATGAATTAATTAATTAATGGATGTTGGCTAAAAACTAAGCAATGTATTTAAGCACTGAAATTCATTGAAGCAATGTAACCTTTATACCTAAGTAAAACAGAAATCTTAAAGAGCTGATATCACTCACAGGGATACCTGAAAAAAGCTGTATCAGCCTGGGAAGCATTTTATCAGCTGCAACTGCCATTTAAGCAAACATCCGACCTGGCATGTGTCTTAGCAATGGTCTCAATGGGAAATGAGGATTTTTTTTTTCCCTAAATGCGGAAGTGAAAGCCCCTGACTTGGAACTATGCATACACTAAATTTTAACCCTAATCTTATGCTTAGGAAACAAGTTGAATTTTTTGGTTGTAAATCTATCTAAATTGAAAAGGAAAGAAAAAGCTTGCAAGGGACTGGATGGGACTAGATGTTGGGGTAAAACACAAAGATGTTCCTATCATTGTCATTATGTCTCTACCAACCCAGCAGGCACCCTAACACTGTATGCAGGAATTATTTTGTGCCAATCATTGTCTGACAAAGAAATATACACTCTCTTCATTAGGCACACTTTGATAATACTGGTTTTGGCCATTTGCTTTCAGAACTGCCTTAATTCTGCATGGCACAGATTAAACAAGGTGCTGGAAACATTCCTTAGAGATTTTGGTCCATATTGTATGGATAGCATCAAACATGCATGATGTAAATCTCCCGTTCCACCACATCCCAAAGGTGCCCTTTTAGGATTGAGATCTGGTGACTGCAGAGGCCATCTGAGTACAGTGTCCTATGCAAGAAACCAGTTTGGAATGATTTTGTGACATGGCTCATTATCCTGTGGTCATAGAAAGATGAACATGGCCAGCAACAATACTCAGGTACGCTGTGACATTTAAACAATGCTGAGTTGGTATTATGGGGCCCACAAGTGTGCCAAGAAAATATCCTCTTCACAATTACACCACCACTACAAGCATGGACATTTCATACAATGCATGATGGATCCATGCTTGCTGTTTATACCAAATTCTGACCGTACCATCTGAATGTCTCATCAGAAATTGAAACTTATCAAAGCAATGTTTTTCCAATCTTCTACCGTTAAATTTTGATCAGCCCATGCAAATTGTAGTCTCTGTTTCCTGTGTGGTCTTCCACTGCTGTTTGCCCATTTGCTTCAAGGTTCAACAAGTAGTGCATTCAGAAGGTTGTAATGAAATGTTATTTGAGTTACTGTTGCCTTGCTCGAGGTCAGGACATTCTCCTCTGGCCTCAGGCATCAGCAATGGGCTCTGGTCAAACTCTCACTCATTGGGTATTTTCTATTTTTCAGTCCATTCTCTGTAAACCCTAGAGATGGTCCTGTGTGAAGGAAAACAGAAAACACACTGCCATCAGCAATATGAGCATTTCAAGGACACATATCAGTTAAAATAATAAAAATAATAAACACTATAAAAAAAGGTTATTCTAATATCTAAACATTAGTTCTAAGTAATTCTAACTTTCAAAAGGAATCTGATACAAATGGTGTTCAGACATCAGTAATGTTGCCAAATTAATGTTGCCACAATGTTTTGACAACCGGAAATTCCTGCTCGGAATATATAAGCATGCCCTTAAAAAACTGAGGGAACAGACAATAGGAGGAAAACCGTGCAAGGTAAATAATGCTTGGCTTGCAAGTGGCTGAGCTGAACTGCCACCAGTGTCCCTTTGGGATGTTTTTCACACTAAACACTAATACACTTTCTCCTATTGCTATTTGTGGGGCTGATCATGATTTGACTCTGTTTTTTAAGATAATATCAGTTACATTACATTACATACTAAATCGAAATTTTTGTCACTTTCATTTTTAAAGTCAGAGTAAATAAATGGGTTGTGCAGAGATTGTCACCTGTTTGTGTTTTTTGCTAATGAGAATCATCATTATTGTAAACGAGAAGCAGTTGTACAAATTGTTAATCAATAAATTTTTCAGGGCCCTCATATTAACCTTTTTTGATGTGTCATGCTGATGAGTGGGGACAAATTGTTCTGAAAAAAATCTGAACTCAAATACTAGAGGTATTAGAGCTATATATTATTATACGCGGCTTTTATCTGCTATTATCTGAGATTTACTCGGTTTAATTTATCCTATTTTTAACATTTTAACAAGTTTATGTGCATGACCCTCCCCCCCCCTCCCCCTTTAAACATTTTTATTAGTTCATGAAAACCATTTGTAGTTGTAAGCACACATCTATTAAAATATATCTCTATATCTAGGGTCTGTGCTACGTCTAATTGAACAATAAAAGCATTAGGTTGCTGCATATCCAATATAATCTGCTAATCACCTGTAAACAGAAAGCATGTCAGATAACATCATATGCATAAAGTTAGAATATTCGGATTTGGACTGGATTACATTTGGAACAATTAGGGTTACAGCCAGGAATTACTGAAATAGTAGCATGGATGCCAAAAGGTTTGTTATTTTTATAATTATTTATGTTGTTAGTGAAAACATACTACATGTGTACGATTAAGGACTAAACGTCCATGGTTCGTTGCAATTAATTGCATCTCTAAACACAGTTCCTGAAAACAATTAGAGTACCATAAATAAATAGATTGTTCTGACCTTTTTTATCTGATAAACATTTGTAAAGACAAATCTTTCCAACAAACGATAGAACGTAAATGAAACTGTGGAAACATCTGCATTTCTCCCTTATAGACCAATTCCAGTAGATGATTAAATAACTTGCTGAAAAGGCCATCTATGCATTTTTGTGAAGTCACTGTCTTAATTTGGAGAAAAATTACATTTAAGACAGAAAAATCAGGTTACCAATCTTGACATACCTAAAAAGAAAGGGTTGACTTTCTCTGATGTATAAATGTATATAAAAGAAAGTGTACTGGCTTCCAGTTAAGGATTTTTAATGGTCCACTTATTTATGTATTGTTTAGCACACATGATGCCCTTGATAGGAGTGGAATAAAGGTCCTAAGTAATTATATTTTATGCATATTTGGTATGACTTCATAAGATGATGATGCATTATAACATCTGTTAATTAGGGCATCAGCACTGTAGGTGTGTAATGCAGTACCACTATGTGCCTCTGTATCTGTATACTGTATATCCTAAATCTGTGTAAATAGCAACTGAAATGTTTTTTATTTATTTAACACCAAAAAGACAGCTGTCCTCCCAGAAAAAAATAGAAAAATGTAGATATCCCAACATTGTAAGGATGGTCAGCAAAAAGTCTGTCATCTCAAGTATTTTTTTACCCCTCTCATGCAGTTTAAAGTATATGCTTCTTTCTGCCCATATTATCAATTGAATTTACAGTAGTTGGCTTTAATGTACAAAATGTAAACAAGCTAGTAGTGTTTACATCACTGCAAGCCAGACCATTACTGTCATTAAATGGAGGCGACTAGGGTGCAGGTGCAGGCCAAGTTGCAACGTTCATCTCTAAAAAATGAGGACAACACATACAATTCCTCAAATGACCAATGGCTCCAAAAATGAGTCAATCCCTGCAGACCACAACAGAAATAAACATATTTGTAGCCTGGTGCGCAAAAAAAAGAAGGAAAAAAAAACAGTTTGGTCTCCAAAGTTAGAGTTCCTATTCATGACAACTGTATGAGGGAGGGTGATTTTTTTTTATGCAAATCAATTATATTAACCTATAGAAGTAGAGGCTAGTTATCTGCTATGCATCACTTTAGCTGGCTGGAATCATTGTAAATTAACTAATAATTAAGTTTTAGTTAAGTAAGTAATGTTGGAGTTGACATGGGATGATATGTATGTATGATGAAGTTCAATCAAATGTAAAGTAACATTACCATATAAATTAACATTTTCTGCCATGGCCTTTTAGCTAAACTAAATCTAAGGTAGCAAACTGGTGGACACTGAGGTTCCAACCAACAGCCAGGCTCTGTTCATTCCACTTATTTGGCTCTTATGGATTACGTCTCGGGTTACTTTTCTGTAACCCTGTTCCCTGAAAAGGCGGGAACGAGATGCTGCGTCAGAACGCTATGGGAACATCTTTCTGTGTTGCCGGTTGTGAAGCATGTGTGTATCAAACACGCCAAATTTTGGCATATAT
>JAQMYJ010000018.1:8042858-8057443 GCA_030014305.1 Clarias laeviceps | reverse complement strand
CCTTTTTATACTTCCGGGTTCGCGACCGCATTACTTCCGGGTCCTCGTGCCGGTCGCGGATTGAGTGTGCATGACATATACAGTACATTGTGTAGTCACTAAGAAAACTCCCTCAACATGGCACCTTCTCTTGCCTTTGATAATTCATACTGAACCCACCAATGCAGTGTAAAGTAACCACAGCATATGCTTTCAAGATCCACGTTAATGTTCTAGACTCAAAAGAGACATGACAAAACATTCTTGCCGTCCAGCGTAACATAACATGTGTGTCAAAACCAGCCTGTCTACCATTTCTTTCAAAAATAATAATAAACCATACCTTCTTCAGGGAATCACCAATTGCCAGTTAGGAGCTTACAGATCTCACTATCTCCCCTATTTTCTCCCATTTCTGACTATTACATTCATTTTGTTTCATTCCTGTAAGGATAACTGCTAATTGTTAACTGCTAAGGATTATTGTTTTTTAAAATCTCCCTGTGGTGGGTTGCACATATCACACATCTAAAAACACCTTAATTCTGCTATGGGGCTTTCCATTTTACACAAATATCATTTCACTTCAGTGACTATCTATACCGTCAACTTAACGGCACAACAGAACAGTGAGAAGTAATGCAGGTGAAACAGTCCCACCTTGGGCAGGCTGTGTGAAATGGGCTTATGATATACAATCTCTTCTGTGTACATTCTCCAAGGTATTTTAAAGGTAAACTGAAGTCTGTTTTTGCTATACACTGGAGAAATTTGGGTTTGACATCAAAAGACAGAAATACATGATCAATTGGATTAAGGTCTGGTGATTGACTTACTGGCTAAACATTTTTCCTTGATGATGTCCTTTGTTGTTTTGGCAGGTTCTCTCTAAATTGGCATACAGAATGTTTCTGTAGACTTCTGAATTTATTTTGCTGCTAACATCAGGAGTTACATCATATATAAAGAAGAGTGAGCTCATTCCGAAAACAGCCTTGCAAGCCCAAGCCATGACTGTGCTGGAGCAAATAACATGTTTTGGACCATGAGCAGATGCTTTCGATCTCCACACATTTACCATCACTTTTATAGAGGCTAATCTTGGTTGTCTTGGTAACTTTTAGGGCCTATTTGTCCATCTAATTCTGAGTGCTTATGTGTGGATCTTTATGGTACGACTTCTATAGTCATGTTCAAAGGTATGCCCCCTCATAATGTGTTTTGTGTAAAAACAATATAAAAATCATCTGATTATAGTGGATCTTAGTACAAGGCAAGTGCAACCGCAGACTGTAAATGGTTTTATGACTCTATTCTGATTGACATACAGCAACAATTGCTTCTCTAATACCATTGCTTATGTCTTTTCCTCTTGGCATTGAATGCTCCAGCAAACTGCCAAAACATATGCTTTTATTGGGGTCTTCACACCTGCTGATGATCAATTGATCAAGGGCTGATGATTAGCAGCACCTGGCTACAACTAACTCTCTTAAATTGTGTTGAAGCAGTAAGGGGGGTACTTTGTATTGCCCACATGGTTTTTTTCACTGTGAAAAAGTGATATGTTGTTGGTCACCTGAGGTTATATTTGGCTTACTGTATACTGACCTGCTACAATCAGATGATGTTTATTATGCTTTGGCACCAAACTGCTGTTGTTCTTCTCAGTTGCCTGTTTGATGTTTTCAGCACTATATGCCATTTTATTTTTATTTTTTGTAAATACATCATTGGCAATGCTGAAAGGAGCAACCTTTATTTATTCACCTTAATTGCTAACTTGTATACCCAAAAGGCCTGGCTTGTTGCTTGTATTCTACACGCTTTTCTTTTTATTCTACAGCTTATCCCCTCATACTGTTCCCCAGCTTTCCCCAGCATTCTTGGTTAGATTGACAACCACAGCTGAACGTATTTAATTTTTACAGTCGGGTTCTCCTAAGAACAATATATTACTGATAACTGTGTGCTGTTACTCTTGTTATACATAAGACATGTTTTGACTCCTTTTGTTTCTCTTTCAAGCAGAAAATCCTAGCAGACACTACAGAACAATATTACGCGTGTGATCTAGGCTGGTCACATTACCACACTGTTTTTCTGACCATAAAATGCTTGCTTCTTCACCCTGGACACTGTTATTAAAGTAATCGTTTGTACAATGCGACAAAATTGTCCACTTACATTGGCTTGCGTTTAATGACTGTCTCTAGGGAGACTACTCTAGCCTTTTGGGGGATTCTCTTCATTAGCAGGAGTTATTTAGAATACCATGTCATTTAATGCCTCATAGTTGGGATTTCAGGATCTGTGTTTCTGTGCACAGGCCAAAAGAAACATTGGCTTGATTAGGCCTTCATGTTTTCATACCATTGTAATGCTGGTCCGAAGAGAAAATGTTGGATTTCTAGACAGACATGTAACACAATGCTGGCATCGGATATTGTACAGTTGGCCAAGGGCGCTACAACCTCTTGCCCTTTTTCCTTTTTTGTACAGTGAACCAGAACAAAAGGGAACTGGCCATAAAGAAATATGAAAATATAATTTTACAATATGGAAAACATGAGGGACTGCAGAGACTTTCAGGATTTTTATTTTGGCACTATTTTCAAAAACAATGACACCAAATGACATCATAAGCTTTTCCATTCACCATAATATTTAATTATGTTCATATAAGATTTTGCTGTGTCCCAACTACTTAAAAGCAAATCGTAAACCAGCGTGCTAGTATCTTATAACATTTAAGTGAGCCAAATAAGCAACCTCACCTTTTCCTGTAGTAATGATAAGCAAAAAAAATCCTGTTCCCTTCAAAATAAGGCCCCTTGCTCCCATTATCTAAAGACTGTGTGAGCATTGTGCTTCAGGCTTCCTCTGCAGTTCCCCCTGTTCACTACATTACAAGTATATTGCATTATGTCATCAAAACAGCTCAAGTAAGGGTTGTATAGGCTTTACATTTGGGAACAACTTGAGGCCAGAAGGTTCATTTTCTTGGTGATTGATTAGGACTTTAATTGGTTCATGAGGTGGTTCCTGTGACCCATTCTACAACAATTGTTCAAGAAGGCAGCTTGTTGGCAGGGATCACCTTTGAAAAGGGACCCACCCTAAGTTGGCGTGGGTAAAGTATGAGATTGAGCCAGCTTATCTGAAGTGGAGGAATTGATCTGTATTTTCCTCCCAAATGAGGGGTAAAACTTTTCTGAAAAGTCACACACAGGCAGCAGACTTTGGGTAAACACAAAGCATAATAGCATTTATGGATGTTGTTTGCTCTTTTATAAAGCATAAGCTATCCTGACCCACCTAATCTAGCAACAAAAGTCAATATTAGAACTAGAAGCTTTATAATCTAATATAGTGACAGCTCTAAAAAGTAAGCTAAAACACAGTGCAGGCAAGCATGTCCCTACTGTTATAAGTCATTAATTCTTTCTTTGTCACCACCTGTGTAAAGTTTTCTGGTGCACATTTTTAACACACAGCTCCATCTGAAACATGTCCTCTAATCAGCTGCAGACACACACAGATAAGTTAAGCCTCTTTCTTCATGCAAAAAGTTCTGAACTCTGAAACTAAATGCCCCAAATCCACAGCTGCCAAGAGTCTGTTCTCTCTTTTTAGCAGTCTAACATGCCTGGTATGTTTAAAGAACCCTGAGAAAAGTGACAGAAAAATCCAAAAGCATTCCTCCAACATTCTATTATTGTTAAACCTTTTTTTTTTTATGACACTGATGTCATTTCTTTTTCTTAGCCAAGCATTGTAGCTGTAAACTCAACCTTGCGTATGATGGGAGTTCGGTAAGCACCAGGGTGGGGTGAGCTTGTACAAGTTATGTGATGGAGATTGAGAAGAAAGATGGAACATTTGTGTACGAACAATGTTCAAAGATTTGTACCATTTGAGAGAATTATTATGTACTTGTTTGGAAAAGAGATGTAGTGCCTTCTGGATGAACAGCACCATTTGATTATTACAATCAATCTTTTAAACAGAGGGTTATTTAAATTGCACAAGCACCTTTGATCTGTTCCCTCATTGAGCAATGAACATTTGAAAATGGATTGTAGTTCAAGCAAACAGGGTTTGGTGTGGTTCAGCTGGAAGCTGCAAATAGTTAGGGTAAAATGTGGCTTAGTATATCAAAAAATTGGCAAAAGGACTTGCTTTCTTCTTTTTGAGATGAAATCCCTCAACAGATTACAAGCAGGACAAATTCATTTAGTATCAAAGATAACAATGTTAAAAAAAAAATTAAATCCAAGAATATATATCAACCTTCTTCTCTGTAATTCAACATCAATAATATAAGAACTTAACATTGTTGTGGTTGATCTCAAGCTGACTTGTAACAAAGGAGTTAGATATAAAAACTGAGAGATACAAATGCCTGTTATGTTTCTGCATTCGACATCAAGTTCCAGAACCATTTCAAGCTCAGCTGCAAGTGTCACCTAAACACTTATACTTATGTAAATGGGATATTTTAGTCATTTTTAATTAAAATGAACAAAACTCTCCAAACACCTTTTTAAGCACAGTATGTGACAAAATCAAAGGCGATATATGTTATTTGAGATGTTCCCACTCAGCCAAATCAGCATTAGCATGGTTAGAATAATATGTTGGGGATGATGGCAAGTTTGTCCCAAAGATATCCCGCAGTGTGGTTTAAGGTTCCTCAAGTCTTTCCACTCCTCCTCTCTCCTGACAATTCATATTTTCATTGATCTCAGTTTGTGTGTGGTACATTTTTATGTTGGAGCCATTTTTGGTTCTGTATTTTCAGTAAAGAAAATTGTATTGTTACAGCATAGACAGATAATTGTTTTCAACAGTTTGGGAAAGGCTCACAAATGGTATGGTAGGGTGTCCACAAAAACTGTACATGCAGAGTATCCTTTGATAATGTTTACCTTGAGTCTGAAAACAATCATTTAATATGTAGTATGGTAGCTTTGAGGACAAAATACTTGTATGTCTATCAAACACAAATGCTCACTTAATTTCTGCACAAATCATAGCACCTTTACAAATGGATACTGATATAAATTTGCACTCAAAGGAATATTACCATTATGTCACATCCAACAGCTACAGTAAGTCATTGTTCACTTTTGCTGCAGTCTGCATGTCCTCAAAGCTTGGAAACAGTGCTAGCTGTATTCAGTCTTGCTTGAGAACTGAAATTGTAGCAGACGCTCCACATCTGCTGCCCTGGCCTGCTGTCTCTACCACATTTTGGAAGCCATTGAGTCCTGTGCTGAAGTGACAGTACGGCAGTGTTGACATTCCAGCCTGAGGGAGCACCATCTGCACATCGCCTGGCTACAGAACCTACAGTAAGTAAGAAAACATGCTCAACTGTAAGGAATGCTTGAGCAGCTTTTGTATGATTCTTACCATCTATACTGAGCCCTTTATTCTTACAACATTAAAAAGCCACAGTGTTTATTTGTGAAAGGTTGTGGTGTAAATAGTTAGAAAAGAGGTAAAAAAAGAAAACTAATGGTATTTCAGCCCCTGGCTAACCTCATGTTTTCCCATTTTACCTACCACTCATTCGGCAATCTTAGAAGGTTCCTGGCCTCAAGAGTATTTTCTGGTGACTAACAGTCTAGCCATTTGGTAGTATGACCACATAAACTGCTTCTGTTTTTTTTTTTTTTTTTTCGGGGTGTCTTATCAAATACACATTCTGTTTCAGTTTCTTATCAAAAGAGATTGCAGATGTTTGAACTACAAATAAACAAATGAAAATCTGACCATATTAGTGCAATAATGTAGACCCAAGCAGACCTACAACAGAATATTATTATAACATTATCAGTAGATCAGTATATGAAAAAAAAAAACTATTAATAAGTATTTAATTATTAGAGACCTCTTTGTTACACTATATATGTATATGAAAGAATAAGGTTTTAATGGCCCTTGTATACAGAAAAGTTTATGCTCAAGGCATTCATTTATGGCATTGGTGCATGTGTGTGTTAAACTAGAATTATTAGTTAGTTTATTTCCTTTAGGAGAAATAGTAAACAAATTTCTTAGAGGAGAATAGAAATAGGAAACTGGAAACCAATTGGGACATCATGCACAAACAATTTAACAACATTTCTGTAGACTGCTACTGTATACTCTAATACTTTTTGATAGCACCTGTACAAATAAAACCCATAATAATAAATGTCCTGTTAAAATCTAAATAAGTTTAATTTTTTAACAAAAAAAAACTTTGACAAATAAACTGGTATGCTGTTAAATTAATCT
This sequence comes from Clarias laeviceps, assembly GCA_030014305.1. Taxonomy (NCBI): domain Eukaryota; kingdom Metazoa; phylum Chordata; class Actinopteri; order Siluriformes; family Clariidae; genus Clarias; species Clarias laeviceps. The sequence continues at coordinate 8,051,176 of JAQMYJ010000018.1, read as the reverse complement.
AAGCACACATATTTATATTATTTTAGAGTAGGAGCAAAAAAGAAAACATGTAATGTAGTTATTAAATTTCTAATCCAATAGTGATCATAATACTACTAAGTATGAGATTCTACCCTGTTACTTTTGAATTCAGTTGATTGCACAGTTTAACCTCTTTGACTGCTTAGTTTGTTGTAGAATAGTTATATAGGCTAGTTATGAAGGAACTGTAACATATTGTTTTTGTTTTTTTTAACAGAAAACATTTAATCATTTATAACTACTAACAGTTTTGTCCTGGTAAGTGTCATGGAGGTTCTAGAAGGACTGGGTTACTCCAGAGGTGTATTATAAAAAAAAATCAGTTTATTACAGGGCACTGCCACGATAGAAAGGCACCAGAACATTCTGGTGCCTTTCTATCGTGTACACCACAGCCATGCATGGGAATCAGCAGCCCAAGGCCGTCGACCAGGCATCCCAACTCCACAGATGCCAATCCCATCAAGCACACATTGGATGGGGTTGTTATTTAGCCCCAGGTGGTGGAGGGGAAAAGCACCCACCCCATACAAATATAACTGATTAAATTGAAGTAAAGTGAATTGAATTAAATGGAAGAAGTTGTCCGGGTCTGATGAATCTGACTGAGGCAGTATAATGCTCTAGTGTGCTGCTGGAAAGTTCTGTGGTCCTGCCATTCATGTGGATGTCATGTGAATTTTGACATGTACCACCTACCTAAACATTGTTGCAGATCAAGTGCACCCTTTAATGACAACTGTATTCCCAAAAGGCAGTGGCTTTTTTCAGTATTACAGTACAATGCACCCTACCACATTTTAGCAATTGTTCAGGAACAGTTTACAGAACATGACAAAAAGTTCATAATGTTGATTTGACCTCCAAATTCCCCAATTTGATTGAGCATTCATGAGATGATCCATTGAAGCCCCACCTCACAACTAATAGGACTTAAAAGATCTGTTGCTAATGTCTTGGCAGGAAATACAGTACCACAACACGCCTTCAAAAGTTATGAGGGGTTCATGCTTTAGTAGGTCAGAGCTTTTTTGGCAGCACAAGGTGGGCCTAGACAATATTAGGGTCTTAGGTGATTTTAAATAAATATAATACATAGATTTAAATTAGAATTAGATCCACCTTTTGTGATGCATTGTGTGTTCTGACACCTTTCTATCCGAACCAACATTATTCCCCAAGTGCACTAATGAGGCTTGGCTGCACATGACCCTGTAGCTGGTTTAACAATTTTCCTTCCTTGGACAACTTTTGGTAGGTCTTGACCACTACAAACCAAGAGCATTACACAAAAGCTACAGTTTCTGAGTTACACTGACCCAGTCATCGTGTTATTACACTTTGGCCATTTTTCAGAGTAGCTCAGCTCCTTACTCTTACCCATTTCTTCTGCTTCCAACCCAACAACATCTGGTAAAAAATGTTCGCATGCTGCCCAATATGTCTGACCCACTTCCAGATGCCACTGTAAAAAAAATATATATCAATTTTATTTTCTCATCAGTTAGTCCTAATATTCTATAATATAAAGAACCCTTGTATAGCTATGGAAAAAATGTTGCAGGTATGATTATTTGAGCCAGATAGGTTGTGTTTTCTGTGCTGGAGATGGAGCTTCTACTTACCCACATCATAATTATTTTTCATTGCTGACAGATTCTTAGAAAAATACACATTGGCAAAAGCTTATTTGGGGTCCTCTGCCAATAAGAAAAGATGGCGGTTACTCTTACCTTAAAGGCTCCAGAACAAATGCAAGGCATAGATCTGACTTACAGACAAATGGGCCTATAATGACATCATTTCTGACTGAGGAGAATACATCTTTGCCAGTTGGTGACCAGGCATGGGTGTTATGAAGCCATCTTGAAGATCTGGATGAAGCACCAACAGTAATTTGTTAAGATAAGGGTATGCCTCTGGTACATGGCCAATCCCTCCACCCTGATATTTAGGCTGCACTCAAGATATGAAGAGGATGTGAGACAGCTCTTCTAGAAACAGGGAACAAGGAAAGCACCCAGTCTCCTCCCTCACGTCTTAAAGGCAACTATCTTCAATCTTCACTTAGATCTTTAACTAATTCCTAAAGCTGTATGAAGTACCTTCCTGCTTCAAATGTTCTATTACAAGATCTTTTAAATTAGCAGTTATTAAACCACTAATTAAGAAACCCGACCTCGACCCCTGTCAGCTGTCCAATTACAGGCCAATATCAAACCTCTGCATTATCTTGAAGATTTTGGAAAAGGTAGTAGCAGAGCAGCTATGTTCATATCTACATAGAAATAGCATAAACGAACTGTATCAGTCAGGATTTATCATCACAGCACAGAGACAGCACTTGTTAAAGTAGTAAATAACCTCCAATTGGCCTCTGATCAGGGTTGCGTCACTATACTTGTGTTACTCGACCTCAGTGCAGCTTTTGACACCATTGATCATAGTATTCTCCTTAACAGATTAGAAACTGTAGTAGGAATTAAGGAAACGGCCATCTTCTGGCTCAGATCCTATTTAACTGATCGTTATCAGTTTGTAGATTTAAATAGTGACTATTCTGCATGTTCTCAAGTGGAGTTTGGTGTTCCACAGGGTTCAGTTTTAGGCCCACTGCTTTTTTTCTCTCTACATGCCTTCTCTGGGCAACATAATTCATAAGCATGGTATTAGTTTTCATTGATATGCTGATGACACGCAGTTATACATCTCAGCAAAACCAGATGAGAAAAACCAGCTTACTAAAGTTGAGCAATGTGTGCAGGACATAAGAGACTGGATGTTAATTAATTTCCTTCTGCTTAATCCTGATGTGACAGAAGTTCTAGTCATAGGACCACAAGCAGCTAGAAGCAAGCTTTTTGATCAAACTGTAACCATCATGTGCAACAGTGAAAGACCTTGGCAAGATTATAGATTCCAGCCTTTAATTTGAAGCACATGTAGATAATATTACCAGGATAGCATTCTTTCACCTCGGAAAATCACAAAGATAAGGAATATATTGTCAATAAACGATGCAGAAAAACTAGTTCATGCTTTTATCACCTCTAGTTTGGACTATTGTAATGGCTTATTGTCTGGTCGTTCAACTAAATGCAAAAACAAGCTTCAGTTAGTCCAGAATGCAGCAGCAAGCCTTCGCTAGAACCAGAAGATACGAGCACTCCTATCTTATCCACACTGCATTGGCTCCCTATGAAATTTTACATCTATTTTAAATGTATAAAGTATTAAATGGTCTTGCGCCGCAATCCGCCATTCCTGCGGATTCAAGGATGCTAGAAGACACTACTGGTTGCTTGTCAGTACCATGCATTATGAAAACTATAGCCTGGGGCATAGCTTATTCTTCCTAAGCCCCAAAGTTATGGAATAGCCTTCCAATTAATGTTCAGGACTCAGACACAGCCTCAGTGTTTAAGAAAAACCTATTTATTTAGCCAAGCATTTTTGTAAATAGATCTGCCTTTGGTAAAGAAGCAGATCTGGGGAACTCATGGATGTAGAGTATTATGGTGAGCTGGTATATTTAGATGCTGTCTTTCCCACTCTCATTGATCACTCAGGTATGTTGACATGAAGTGATTGGTCGCTTTACATCTCAGGGAACCCTCATGTCTGTGTTTCCTTCTGGCTCTCCCTTTTAGTTATGCTGTCATAGTTAGTCCCTGCTTGCACTCTGCACTAAATATACATTCACCTTATACATTGTGTGACTGTGACGATACCTAACTGTTGTCTCTTCTTCTCTTCTGCTCTCTCCTCTTATCTTCTCTTCTCTCTCTCCTTCTCCCTGTCTCTCTGTCGAGCTATACATGTTGCTCCTGAGCTGCCAGTGATCCAGACCCCCCTTTGCTGTCTGGACCTGTCTGACTCATCCTGGTGGCCTGTTTCTGGTTGGAGATCTCGTCACATGAATGACCCATGTGGTCTGCTTGGGATGCATGTGGTGATTGGAGACAGTTCCACTTTTCCACGAAGACAGGCCTGGCCTCGGCTGATGCTGACAGCTGTTCTCTAAGGACTTGTGACTGCAGTCACTCGATAGTTCAGGACTGGAGTTTCTTACAGTCTACCTGAGCCTTCAATAACGAACTGGACTCTATATTAACTTAAACATGTCTGCTGTTATGCCAAACTTCCAGCCTCCTAACACACAGTACAGTATGTTTGCAGTCAATCTGTTTTCAATCCCTGTTTTCTATTATCACCCAAATGAGGATGGGTTCCCTGTTGAGTCTGGCTGTTCTCAAGGTTTCTTCCTACTGCTATCTCAGGGAGTTTTTCCTTGCCACTGTCGCCATCATACTTGACTTGCTCATCAGGGACAATCTTATCATTTTGATTTATATACATTCACATTTCATGCAAACTTAAATAAAATTGTTTTGAGTGTGTAAAGCTGCATTGCGACAATGTCAGTTGTTAAAAGTGCTATACAAATAAATTGTATTGAATTCAAATAGAAATTCTTCATCACAGTTCTGAATAAACATAGGCCTCTCACTCTGATGTCTGGGGTCATGAAGTTCTTTGAATGACTAGTGATTTTCCTCCCTAAAGAGCACTACAGTTTGACTACCAGACCAAAAGGTCAGTGGATGATACAGCTTGGCACTGAACTCCATTCTGTCAAACGTTGACTGGCCAGAGACATATTCAAGGATTCAATATGTGGACTTCAGCTTGGCCTTTGAGATGATCATTCCAGAAATACTTTCCTCCAAACTCTTTCAGCTCACAGTATTCCTTGCCAACTGTCAGTGAATCACCAGCTTTCTGACAGGCAATAAACAGAAGGCTGGGGAAAGTCACTTCTGGTAGCAATGGTGCTTCCCATGAATGTGTCCTCCCCCTGATGCTCTACTTAACATTAATGACTGCACCTCTAAGGACCCAGATGTCTAACCGCTGAAGTCTGTAAATGACACTACTGTCATGTGTTTCATCCAAAATGGCAGTGAATCTGCATGTCAGTGAGAGATTGAGTAACTGGTGCTCTGATACATGCAGAATAACCTGCATCTGAACATATTTGAACTTTATAAGACACCACTCATAATATCCAACAGCCTGTGCCATTCATGGAGAACTTCAAGTTTCTGAGGACTACCCTTTCCCAAATCTAAAAAAATAAATCAAATTCCATCCTTAAAAAGGACCAGCAGGGGAAGTACTTTCTGGAGCAAGTGAAGGAGCATGTACTGCCAAAGGAGCTGTTGATCCAGTTCTACACTGCAGTCATCGAATCAGTGACTGTCACAGTGGGGTTTGGTTCAGGCAGGATAGGAATAGACAGCAGCAAAGAGTAAGGACAGCAAAAAAATAGAAAAATAAAATAAAAATTAATTAGTCATTTGTACTATCCTGCTCACCCTCCACACCTCGAAGTCTTCAAAATCCAAGAAACATCCAGGAAAAAACTAATTGCAGGTTCTTCACACACTGAACCTTTTTCAACTTCTTCCCTCTGGTAGGCACTACAAAACCCTGTATGGCAAAGGTACCAGACACAGAAGCAGTTTAATTATCCCAAGCAATCACTCTTATAAATAGCTGCTAAAATGTTTGTCATTTTCTATCAAAGAGAGAAACATCATGTTTCTTTAGACAGTTATTATGTCATGCTTCATGTAGACAAATTCTGTGTTTTAAACACAATATAAACTACTCATACATCACAATTTCATTTTCATATGTTCTGCATGTTATACTTGTTTTGCACTGTTGTTTACACTCACACTTTATTCATATTGGTTAGTCCGGACCGACTGGCCTTTGGTCTCCACAGGCATTGGGTGCTCATGGTCCTGTTTGCTAGTGTATAGTTAATAATCAATATTAATGTAATATGGTGTTAAAGGTTAATGTAATATGGTGTTATGTGTTCATGTTATGTAATGTTGAGCCAATGGCAAGGAAATTATGGCATGGCAGCACATGAGCGGTGCACTGCTGTGCTGACTGACTGATTGAGAATGCCCATATTCAATTGTTCCAATACAGTTTTTCCCTTGCACTGGTTTGGTAAGATAATTTTCTACAAAATGTCAAGCATTTAAATTAATCTGGCTGGAAATTGCCATTCAATATGGTTAAAGAGAACCTTTAAATAGAAACTACTTTTTTATCTCGTTTGTCATGTTGTGATCTCAAAATGTAAGGTAAGAACTTACCTTACCACTGACACTTGGGGAGGTCAGACTGAGAGCATTCAGTTCAAACTATCAGTGGTTTCCACTATCAGTTAAAAGAAAAAACTTTTTTGTTGTTGTTTTCATTTAGATCTCCTTGAACCAGTCCAAATCTTGCATTGTTTAGTAACCATGATTAGTTTGGAGTAAGAGTTGTAGGTGTTAGTATTCCAACAACATGGGGTGTCGGGTGTACACTGCTGTTGAGTGGGGCTGTTGCCAAATCATACTGCAACAAGGAGATTGTAACATTGTTTATTTAATGTGATGTTACATGATGTCAGGGATCTGCAAAATTTGGTAACTGGTAATTACAGATTTTGTCAGAAGCTTCTCATTATTGTAATTCCTATTCCTACATGACTGGGATGCACTATAGATTTTTTTTTTTTTAATGTCTTCTGCTTTCCATCATCACTTATGAGTCATAATGTCAATAACCATGGTCTTCAGTTATCTCCATAAGCCTATAATGTTACTGGGTAAAATATTATAATTTAAATCATAGCACATTTTCTTTTCTTTTACATCAAATAAAATTTTAAAGGCAAAGAGCAGCAATCACATGACTCGCATTTGAAAGTTTGTGTAACTGTGGTCTGGTTCTGTGTAAGTTAATGTAAATAAATGACGGCCATATTTGAAGTGAGCAAATTGATGCCAGGGAAAACAGGGTACACAATTCACTTTCACAATCCAGCTTATTAAAGCCTTTAGCATGTGATCCATGTCATGCTCTCATCTTTTATGCATATGAAATAGACTTAAAGTAGATTAAAATTGCATTATCATCTTTTAAAATCTAATATAATATACAGTAACAGCCAGTGGGGTTAGTGCAAATTGTTTAATGTTCTATTATGCAACAGCATACCTTTAACCTTAAATTAACTCTGATTGTAAGAAATCACTTGAAATCACCATTGTCTGTTCATTAATCCATAAAAAAGAACATTAACTGCATAATTTCAGTTGTGTCATAAACCCAAGTGGAAAGCAATTATAACTATTCTCAAGACTTTTATATCGTATAAAGAGCATCCAAAACATGTACCCACACTTTTAGAACTGAGTGTTGAATGCTTTTACAACACAGCCATTTGACAAATGCAGCACTGCATAATGTTCACAGACTTACTGAATACATAAACAGGCCCAGTCTCCTGGCACACAAAACGATGATGAAAGAACAAGCACCAGACGTGAGTTAAAATAAAGAAACCAACAAAAATAGTGGAGCACTTTCACCTTTTAAAAAAATGCACTCAGAGTCTTAACTTTGACTCATTAAAGAAAAGTTGTTAGCCACAAACTAAACAATGAAATAATTCCTTTGGATGTGGTGTACACTATGTGTGGTGGAGAGTCTAAAATGAGTTCATAATGTCTTCTGTGTTGGCTAAGAATTTACATTAATTAAGTTAAGTTAAGCCAAAAAGAGAACTTCAGAACAACTCTAGTGTGTCTAATGTCCCCTTGCATAATTTGTTCTTTTTACCAATATTTTACACCTTTTCCTTAAACACTTAACACACACAAATACATATATACATCCACACATCCTTCTGGTATCTATACCGCCTATCATTTCTGGGGTTTTGTCAAGGAACATAGGGCACAAGACAAGGTACTCCCTGGATGGGGTGCCAACAAGCTGACAACGGGCATTAGATAGGCCAATCACCATCACCAGTAACCAGTCTCTATACACCCCATGTCTTTAGACCGTTGAGAAAACCAGAGTACCTGGAGGAAACCCACCAAGCATGGGGAGAACATGCAAACTCCAGGCACACAGACCAGAGACAAGATTCAAATGACCAACTCTGGAGGTGTGAGGTGACAGACAGGGAGCATGGAGAAGAGAGTACTATTTACAGTATGAATTCTGAGGAAAAAAGCACAGTTTATAATATATGTATGAAATAACTGTACTAGTTGTTTCCCTCCTGTGGTGACAGACTCTGAGGCCTTCTGCTGCCACCTAGCATCAAGAGAGTGTATTGTATCACATAGCCCTAGCCCAGAAAAAAAAAAAAAAAAGCAATAAACAATTTCTTTTGCACCACCATAAAAAAGATGACTGTATACTAATGTGGG
>JAQMYJ010000018.1:8021490-8042758 GCA_030014305.1 Clarias laeviceps | reverse complement strand
ACTTCTCACGTGTACACCACTTTGTATTGGTCTTTCACGTGGAATTCCAATGAAATTGATTCATGTTTGTGGCTGTAGTGTGACAAAATGTGGAAAAGTTCAAGGGGTCCGAATACTTTTGCAAGCCACATATTACCCTGAACATTCTTGTCAGCAAAGAAAAGACACCTCTGTCTGTGGGAACTGTACACACAATCGTTCATGAACACCGCTTGCACATTACAGGAACTTATCTGGAAGTTATTGCCACATCCCCTGTACAGTCCTGTCCAGTCCACAAGACTTTTGGGGAGTTTGCTGTGATGTTTGGCACCAGAACGTTACCAGCAGATCCTTTGGATGGCTTTGGATGCTGTGGGCTACAGGGTGGGGCGTTGCTGGATTGAACTTTTTAGTCTGGCGCATAACTTGGGTGATGGATTAGATTGTGATAAGGGTCGAGTCGGCGGCCTTGGGCTCATTGCCTACCAAAGCCCCATGCATGTCAGGACATGGTATATACAGTATACTCTTCACTGTGACCCATAAAGAGACAGATACAGTAAGATGGTGACAGGCACATCAACAAGGAGATGATTGTGTACATGCCAAGTTATGATTGTGTAGGTGTTTGGGCGATTTTATTTATTTCATGGTCTCTAAAGCATGATGACGATAAATGGTGATAAATGTTGGCTGATTGACACCACAGTATGATGGCATTATAGAATGTCGGTCTGTTAAGAGGTGAAACATTAGAAAAAGCATTTTCATGGCAGTTTCCAATAAATGATGTGGATTTTTGAGGACATTGCACGGTGTTTCATCTGTCAACTAGACAGCAACTAGTGTGAGCATCCAAAAGTCGGCATAGTCTCAAGATTAATTTGAATGGGCTTGAACACTGGATTTTTGTAACATGGAAATTATAGGTTTTTCCATTTTTTCCCCAATTCCCAGGTTGGTCACCTGCCAATTTCCATTTACCAGCCAGTTATAGTCTATCCTACAACAACTACCAAGTAAGGTGAAGGCTAAGACATGCTTCCTTTGAGACACAGGAAGCCAGCCAACCACATGTTTTTCAACAAATGATGAATTTATTTGCTATCCTACTGGCCAAGTAAAAGCTCCAGTCTCCTTCCCATTCCTGTTTTTTTTTTTTTTTCCCCTGAAAATGACTATGGTACCTAATGTAATACAATTATATATCTGTCTAATTGGGTAGTTAGGTTTATTTGTACAAAGAGAACATGATCATTATCTTCTAACCAAGTGTGATTTACAACGTAGCACAGTGTGTTTGGACCCTTGACAAGTGAGTTTATTGGCGAACACTGTGGCCATGACCTGTAGTGTTCACCCGTCTCATTGCACGTACAGTAAAAAGATATTATCTTAGTCTGGCTAGTGATATATGATGGAGTTATGTGATGGTGATGCACTGGATTCTATTTTGCTTGACTTTATTAGTGTTTGTACATTCTTGCATGTCCCTTATTCTGAAAAGATCATCCTTTTTTCTACTGTCAGACAGATTATGTTTCAGCCAATGTGTGTAGTGCAGCAGACACTAGGATTTGGAATCATCAGCTACAGTTAGAGCACTGAGGTGTGAAGCACAGTATGCTACAAGAAAATGTAATAAAGTATGCCTTTTCATCTGAGTCTGCCAAGCATCTATGATTAAAAACTAATGGCTGGGACATATAATTGTCCTAGATATCTGAGCTACTTCTTTGTCCCCACGCTCATGTAAAAACAGTACAAGGCAAAGTTTATAGGGTGTATGTTCTGTATATGTTATGTAATATATCTATTATTATTATTATTATTATTATTATTATTATTATTATTATATACTACATTTTAACAAGGTGGTATGTTACTGGAGGAGGCAGTTCAGAAAAACCCTGCAATGCAGACTTCTCTAATCCATTTTACTCGACCTAGAAGTGCAGATTCTCTCTGAAAGTCACTATTATTGTCTGTTAGAATGTTTGTATGTCTGCTTGTTTGTTTCAATATGCTGATGGATGCTTGTTTTCTAGTGGTTCCCATTGTTCATCTAGAATAATCGTTTTTTTTCTACCTTAAAGTATCGACTTTAGAGCAGGAAATTATAATCTTAGAAATGACCAGGAAGTAACACTGATCTTCTTTTCACTGAATTATTCACACTTCAGTTCTGAAACAAGTTTCTGCACTGACTTTACCTGTGGCTTTGGTAATGGAAAGCCTAATGACTGCATGATGCAAAGGCTGTTGGCGGAGAGACATTATAGTGGGCAACAGTAGCTTTTTCTGATAAGTTGTTGGAGATACTAAGGAATGAGGGATAATGTTTTGAACATCCATGTCTGACTGACATCAGGCACCATCCTCTGATCTGTTTACAAGATATTTGTTGATTTGTATCACTGCTCTGCTTTCTATCCCTTTGGATTTCTTAGACAGCACTATTTTCAGGGTTTGTTATGTTATGTGCAAGTTGTTCCATTCATTTATTACATGCTTCAGTCTGTCCTGGATATAATTAAGAGAAACATTTCCTGACTGTTCTCTCTGGGTTGTTGTTGGGTAAAGGAAGCACCATTTTACTAAAATCTAAACTTTCATGGATAGATAAAAACATGTGTGTCTGTGTGTGTTCGCGTGTGCGGAAATGTATACTCAGTTACTGAGTTTTATTATACTTTGCTTCTCCTCTAGAAACGATAAGCCGTTTAGAATCCATGCAAATATCTGGCAGAATGTTGAATTCTTTTTTGGATGACAGAGTGGGAAAGAGGGGTCTCTCTCTTTTTCTCTCTCTCTCTTAATCTCTTTCTCTCTCCACATCTCTCTCTTTCTCTCTCACCCTTCCTCCCACCCTCTCTTCTTCCTTTCCTCTCCATCTCTCTCTCTCTCTCTCTATCTGGCAGGGCTAGACTTTGTTGGCAGGAGTGACCAGAATAAAAACAGCAACACCAGACACAGGAGAAAGGGAGAAAAAAAGCGCAATGATCCATCGAAACGCAGGCTTTGCCCTTTCTTAATTACGTTGCATCCAGAGTTTTTGCATCACCCCCACCCCCCTGTCTCCCTTCCTTTTTTTCCCCCTTTTCCGAGACGTTTGTGAAGTGGTAATTAGCTCTAGGAGAATAAAACCAGCTGATTTTGGATTGGGCTGGTGCATTTTGGGGCGAGATGGCTAACAGGATGGTTGCGCTGCTTCTTCTCGGCTCGCTGCTTCTCACCCTGCTGCAGCCTTCCCTACAGGGAGGTAGGTGTGCATTTCATTCACACTGAACATGAGGTTCTCGTTCTTGCACCCGGGGACAGGTGCAGACTTTTTTTTTTTTGCACTGTTTCTTTCATTTCAGAAAAGGAAAGAACTTGACACGGTCATAACTGAACGATCTTGAATTTAAGTACAATGTCATACACTAAACTATGAACTTCTCAAACAGGAAACTGCAGCTCATGGATTTAATACTGACATTCTTCTTTCATAAGCTGCTCATAATGCACATATGAACTAGATTTTTCTTTTTATATAAATCTGTCAGGTGTATAAGTCTGTAACAATCACCTCTAAAATCTAACATTGTACTTGTTACTAAATTAATTAATGAATACGTATTGTTACATGTTCATTAATTAATTAATAACAAGTACAATGTTATAACTAACATTTAATAACGTACATATAGGCTCAGTTGTTCAATTTTTATTTTTGTAGGGTATGTGCAGAAACTTGTACAGTGCAGGACTTGTACAGTGTTATGCAAGTACAAAACTCGTATAAGACTAATTAACACTAAAGAAAGCATAAACAACCACATCCAATCATGAAATAGTTTTCTTGGAATTTGACTAGTAGTCTGCCATATGTAATATTTCAGCTGCTATATAAGCCTGCTGGGTTTGTTAATGTTAAGGACAGTTTTATGTATGCAGAACTTTAGGGCTACATCTGGACTGCCATTCCTGTCGGTTACACACATAAAAGTCAGTAATCAAGCCTCCCAGTAGACATCAAGCATGCAAGAGCTGATATTTTGAAAGGTTTATTAGGCTTTTAATGTTGTTTTGGAGATTTCAGTACATGTTGTTGCTGAATTAAAACTTTCTCCGGACTAAGGCAATGCACAACATCTTTGCCAAGTTTTTCCCTTTTCCCTCTGTTTTAAGTTCAAACTTGTTTTCATTCTTGGAAGTGAATCATTTCAGTGTTATCCCCAATTAGGAAGAATGTAAGCACAGCCAAAGTTCTCCAAAAAAGATTTATTTGCTTGTTCTTCTGGACTCATTCACAAGGTGTAAAAGTAGTTTTTTTTTTTTTTTTTCGTTCATCTTGAGGTGAACAGACTCATAACAGAAAAAAAGATCCTGCTGTCCATTTTCCATAAAAAGTCATCAGGTCCACATGTTTAATTTCTTTAGTCTGCTACATTCATTATAGTAACTAAGTTAGAGGCCATACAAAACAGAGCTATTTGCCAGGATTTCACTGTACCGTCCAACTTTGTCTTGCTTTATACTAAAAGTTGTGCTGTAAAAGTAGTAATGTAGGACACCTGCAAAATTTATGTCACTACCTTAAATGCCCCAAGCTCGTGCAAAACCACCACATTGTGTATTGCTCTCTTTGTGTCACTGATGTCACACTGTATCTTAATGCATGTTATGCTTGTAATTTACCTCTGACCATGAATGCTCATAGGGGTTTTATTTGTATTATTCATTGGTATTATTGATCTCCCTGTTAGATTGGTCAAATTAGTTTAGTTTAGGCTGCAAGTGCAGGTGGAATATTTTTCTTGGATAGTGTAAGTGAATAACAGCAGTAGGGGGAATGTTGCAGGAAAGCCAGTTTGGGGAATAAATAAAAGAATGGTCACATAACCGTTCCTTCATCAGATTAGGCCCACCCTGCTTGTGTCATTGGTTCCTTGGTTCCCTTTCATGGGAGTGAGGCATTCTTGATCCACATCCAAAACTGCATCAATCACATACACATGGACTTTGGAGGATGCAGTTTAGATAGAAATAAATCAGAGTCGTCAAGATGGAATGATGACAAGCTCAAATATTCGTATCTTAAAACAAAATGATAAAACTTAAAAAAAAAAAAAAGTGCTGTAAACCCTTTCTTGGACATTTGTTGTGTATCTGCAAGAATTTCAAAACAAAATTAAAATATCAATTCAATTCAACAAACACTCTTAGGCCTACATCAGTTTCAAGTAAACTGATTTTTTTTTGTTCTTTTCTCCGAATAGGAAAACATCCCTAAATTCTTCCTTTAGGTCACACATGTGTTACAGATGCTGCACATTGTTGAAAAACTCTGGAGGATTTCTTTAAGCCTAAAGCAACTTTCCTTTCAGTAACTAAACCATGATGTCACAGGGTAGAAGGGGAGTTACCTCACTTTGGCTAAACATATACAAACCAGAATTACCACAAGAGCGTCTAAAGTGTTGAAGGATTGTGTGGACCTAAACAGTCTGACAGCTCTCTGAGTGTAAAAGTCTTTTAAGTGAGTCATAATTTATCTCACTCTTTCTGTCCTGGATACACCTTCAGTTCTTCATCACACAGAAAAATTTGTCAGGAATATTATTACAATCCGTCACATGGTTTCCAGGGGAAAGAAGCCGTATCAAATATAAGTGCAGCTGTGCGGCTACAGTATGGCATGAAGGTGTGGTAACATTTTTACCATCAGGTCCACAAATAAGGATATTAAATAGTATTTTAATAGGTAAAGTTGCATTATGTAAAATTATTCCTTGGTTTGATGGGTTCAACATTTAATTTCATTTTTTTCCACTTGAGCTCACTCTCTCTTTCCCAAACATGCTCATGAAGCTCCACTTCCCGGATTTTAGGTGACCTGTAGGGTGTCTTTAAAATTACTAACAGAAGGTACATCAAAACACAAACAACCCTTGTGGACCAGAAGTCAGGATTTTCTCTCAAATCTTTTGAAAGGGTACAGCTAAATCAAATAATGTTATTTATTTTTTTTATAATTTTTTACATACATTCAAGGTTATACATACAGGTAAGGAATTAAAAAAAAATGACTAGTGCCTGCCAAATAAAGTGAATCATGTAAATTTCCCCAAGAGCTAACGATAAAATTTGGGTTAACTATTTTTTGTACACAAAAAGCAATGCAAATGATTTTCATTAATACTCTACTGCATACAGTACACAATGATATTAACAGAATGATTCAACAAAATACTTAAGAAGTAATACTGTACTGTACGTTATTCACTTGGCTGGTATATGCTTCATTATTTCCTGATTTGTATTAATACTGTACATGTATTAACTTGTCAAAGGATTATCAAAGCATTAAGTATCAGTACTTTGCTTATTTGTGGACCTTCGTGGTAGCACCTGACTAGCCAAAACCAGAGAAAAGAAATTAATTTTACAGTCTCCTAAAAATTATGAATTCTTATCAAATCCAGACTTAAGACCAGGACTTAGAATGATCCCTGATAAATTAATTCTCATTTCCTTTGACACCAACCTGGCCATAGTTTCAACAGGTAAAATCGCATCCAGATCAAATGGTACATTCAGATCTAGTGCCTCCCCCTTCAAAATCCTCAATCAGATTATCTACTGTGCTGGAATTGAAAACGTGTGCTGTGAGCACCTCTTGCTGGATATAATCCTTTAGGAAGTGCTGGCTTTCCAGCTCTGGAGCTTTTTGGCTGCCTAAGGGAATTAATGTGACACCTCTCGTGTCTCGTGGTTTGTTGGCCGAAATCAGTGCTAACGGATTTAAGAATTCTTGCCGCAATTTCTGCGTCTCCAAGTAGATATTAACTGTGCAGGCTTTTTGAATCCAACTTAGTAAAAAGTTATATTGGAATGATGTGGTTCACTGTGTAGTTACTCTTCTTGCCTTGTGCAAGAATGGACATAATTTCAAACATTTCTAATCCTGTCCTTGAAAGACCCCATCCACTCCTCTGGAAATCACTTACAGATCCTTAAAAACTAGGTCATGCCTGATTGTGTCCGTTAATGTGTGGACAATGTGAGGTATTCATTAAAAACTTGAGGTGCTGCTGTACAATATACTCCTTTCAATTTATTTTACACTGACCTTGTAAAGAATTTATAAATGAGATGATTTTGCCACCAAATCCCAACAGTGAAATCCAGCTAAATCCCACTACTGCCACTAAACCCCCAACCAATACTTTGCTGATTGTTTGTCACAAGAATCAGTTATAGTCTATTATCTCTGTTTTTCATTTGTACAGGAGGTTCTGCAAAACTAGGGTAATATAATCACTATACAGTGACCTCCTTGTCCACCATGCTCCACTAGTTTCATACTGTTGGCTGGAATACAGAAATGCTACCAGAGATAAGGGGTTTCATTTAGCCACATTACATTATATCGCTTATTCACAATCAAAGGCTGTTAACAGATTTGACAGTTTATCAGCCATGTCTTTGGCACCGTGGTATAATAAACACTGCTTTCCTGACATACACACACAGCGCTGAATGGGACACCGGTACTTGGAAATCACTTAACTAAACATCACAGCAGCTCTGTGTAATGTACAGCAGCTTCCGTTTAAGCACATTTGAACAATGGGCTTAATTTATAAGACTTTTGGTAGAGCTGTTTTTTTTGGGGTAGAATAAAATACAAATTTATACCTGATATGCAAACTTTGTAGTAGCTCTGATGTCCAGCGTCTGCCAACAAACACAAACCTTTCCTCCTTTATGGCTATATATTATAATTATAAAGTGGATATTATAATTATATCTATATACACTAAGACCTTGCTACAGGTCCTGGCAGTTCGGGGGCCTACCTCACTGTACCAACTAACTGAAACTACAACACACGACAACTATTTGCACTATGACCGCAAATTCCAAAGTTAATGTCAATGTGAGGAGTGCTTGGACATTATTTTCATCTCTTTAGAAACTGTGCCAAATTTCAGACAAAGAACCACACTTTAATAAAACTATTTGTTCCAGAACAGGTCTGGCTTACTTTCAGGTTGGCCAAGAAGGTTTGTGGGGCTTATATAATAAACGTAACAGGATTGTAGTTTTCGACTGTAACATGTCTTATCATGTGGTTTGATTCCTTCCTTTCTCTCATCTCCAATACATCAGAGAACATAAGGCAAAAAAAGAAGTACCTATTTTATACTATCTTATAAAATGGTGAATCTGCAAGACATTATAAAGTCTGTCTTGTCAATATTTGCTCTTTGATTATCTTAAAATAACCAGAACAACAACATTGTCTTGTTGTCTTCATTTCTTCCCTGTTTCAGGTAAGATCTGCTTTTGGCGCTGTGATTAGGTTTCCATCTTTCCGCGTGTCGGTCCTTGCATAGTCAAACTGCATAGGTGAGATAGGGGTATAACAGCAGGAATAACAGAGGGGGGCGGGTTATGGGGGGCGGGGCTTGTAGGATGACTTTCTCACACACACACACTGAGTACTTAAATGGCGGACGTAACGCGTTAGATTACTCGTTACATCAAAAAAGTAATCCGAGTAATCTAACGCGTTAGGTCCGCCATTTAAGTACTCAGTTACTTACAGTAATTATTTTTTCAAAAATGTAATCCGTTATTCAGACAATTTATGTAATCCGTGAGCTAGACAGAAATCATTCTTAATGACGTTACACCCAACACTGATTAATTATCCTTCAGTTCATATATTAGTTTATAATAAGCAGCACAGTCTATGATCTCTAAAAGAGATGTGTTGGCTGCGACACAAAAATTTTTTATATATTTTTATTCTGTTTTATTTATTTATTTATTTTAATCCTAAAATCACTTGGGATTTTTTTTTCTAACCTGAACTACATGCTGTCTGTGATTGTCTTGAAATTCAGTTTTGTCCCTGTTCAATAGTGCATTGCAGAACACTAATTTATTCACCTGAATAAACTGAAATGAAAACACTGACACCCTTTTTACACCCCAAAGTACACTTTTAACACACCTTCTTCAACAGAAAAATGTCTGAAATTAAGAAACCCTCCATGACAATCTTGTAAATCATGTTTATTTAATTAAAAAATATATATTATATGACTAAACTAAAGATTATATACAGAAATAAAGACCTTTAATGCACCTTTATCTTTATGCCATGCTGTCACCCCTGTTTAGGATAGCCTTGTGGAATGTCCCAGCCCACTGATAGTTAATACTGGTGCTATTCTTTTCAAGATCTTTCTAGACACTCTATTTTGCAGTATCCTTTTCAATGTTTATGAAATTCCAATAAGCAATAGTCCAAAATTATACTTTATTGAAGTTTTTGAAGGGCATCAAAAGCATACAGAAGACTTCGCCATTGTGAGCAGCCTCCACTTTGGCTTTAAAGCAATGCTGTCTGTGTGCCGTGTGCATTCTTTACAGTAATGCTTTCTCTGTGCCACAGATGTGTCCAACACCACAGCTCAGAGCTATAGAGAAAGAGGGAAATGTGGGAGGGCTTCCTATCAAGGAAATTTACACTCATTCTTTCATGTTCATCTTTTAACCCACTTTTTCTAAATGAGAAAGCTCTAACACCGTTATAGTCAGTCTTTGACACCAGTTTTTTTTTTTCATTTATTTATTAATTTTAATTCAGTATACACAAATCATCCATTACATTTATTATAATCCATTATATTTATTATATACCTGATGACAGGATCATGAGCACCCGAGTCTCATATATACAGTACAGTATGCCCGTCAAAAAGCTAGCCTGTCTGGGCCGATCCCACAGAAAAGCCAATGTGGCACAACTTACCGTGTGCACAGGATTCGCCATGTAAAAAACCTAAGGCTGCTGATTCAGCCTTTCAACTGACTCCCCAGATCCCAACTAAGCACTAATGGGATACACTGGACAAACAAGTCTCACAGGATCTGCCACTAATATCAGATATATTTTGGGGGAATGTTTTAAGCAATGACGCGGCTCATCATGTATAATATAACATGTTTCAAAATCGAAATCTTAAGAAAATAAAGCCAGCAAGGGTTTTAAAGTTGGCTATTTAATAATTGAATTAAATTATTAATGATCGATTTAATAATTAAATGACACTGTGTGTGTGTGTGTGAAAAAAAATCAAACCATTTTTTTAAATGCTTTTATTATTATTTAAATTTAGCATGCATTGGATATCCTTTTGGCTCACTTATTAAATAGCAATGGCAGTTATAAACAAGTCATAAAAAGCTCAAAATTACTACCTTTGTGTCAATCAAATGAAAATTCTACATTTCGAGATCCAAAATGCTTCTTGTATTATGATCATTTTAATACAAGTTATACGAAATGCATATTGATTTGTAAATAATTTATGAAGATGTCCATTTAAAAAGCTTAACTGCTTTAGATTCATAACAAACTGTATCCTTAATAAACTTTTTTCAGACAGTTTATCCAAACAGTGTGTGCCTCTAACTAAAAACCATTAATGGTTGTGGATGAAGTGGAATTTTAAAATGTATTAGATTTATATACTAAAAGGTAAATTAAACTGATTAAAGAGTCATTGAAATAGATTACTTTTTTACATAATTTATCTAAATCTGGAATAAAAATCTATAATCTTAATGTACTGTTGCCACTATTTGAAAAAAGCTAAAAGCTATAGTATGCAGTTACAGTATGGGGAAATAATCAATGACATGGTGTTGTAACATTACCACCCTGAAGATTTCCCAGCAACCACAAACTGCAAATTCTTTTATTCCTCTAATAGCACAGTAATTAGCCAGTGTTTTTTATGCATTTAAAGTCATGTTTAATGTTGGGAAACATCTGTAAAAACATGTTCCTGTTATCAATTACATAAAAAAAACAGTTCTTTCATCATCATTTCCATTTTCTTTTACTTGAATTCAACAAACAGAAAAATCCAGCTTGTCATGTAACTTCAAAACCTCATGTCCTGAAGAAACTTACAGGGTTCCTTTGAGTGTTACAAACTGCTGACATTGGAGTCTCCCTCTAAAATTGCTAAATAAACATTACCTCACAGAAAACTTCTGTTTATGTAAAGTGTCTACAATGCAAGTCTCTATGTAAGTTGTTAAAGAAAATATAGCGTAATAATATAAACCATGAACTATAGTCCGAGTTGTGCTGTTGTAGGAACTTCTGATCAATCATTAAAAAACTTAGTTCAGATTCATAGACTAAATGCTTAAGCTATTTTTTTTACTGAGCTGTAGAACTGCATGACATAATATAGTTCTGATTGCATGCATATTTGCAATGTTTCGGTTATGCAATGAACAAATTCCAATATGCCGTGCTAATGGCATTTGCTCTGTTAGTGCCTCGACCCTATGTAACTCAACCTACTTCTTGCTTTTCCTTCTTACACAGGAAGGAGACAGGAAATCCTACTTTTGATTCTGTAACATGACTCTTACATTGTAGCTATGGCAAACAAACATTCCATCAACTGTAATAAAAATTTCAGTCAAAAGGGCAGAGCCCCTGAGCCCAACGACCCACCAGCTGAAAGGGGCATTGTTTTAAAAGTCTATGTTATGTTTGTTCTATCCAAAATCTGTATCAAACAGCCCCTTCTCTCATTCGTTCCATTATGGAAAAATACTTCCAAATGTCTGGCTGGTTTTAAGCTGCTTTTTTGTGATTAAGATGACCCACGGTTCTTTCAAGTGAGAGCAAACAGCAGAGAGGAAAAAACAGACAATTTGTTTTCACTGGACAAGAATGGCAAGCGTTGTGGTCCCATTTTACAAAGCAGGCATGAGGTATCCAAAACTGTGTTATAACCTTGGGAGTTCTAACCACAGAGCTAGCATGATGAGTCCAAACACCATGAAACCCAATCACTTCCCAAGCATCCGTGGCCTTAGCTGTTTTTTAGAACAGCTTTTGAAGAGCATCTTCCCTCCAGCTCTATCAGCACACACATGAGCTCATCTGTTTTCCAAAGGGATGTCTGCCATAGTCTTTCAAATAAAGGATCTTTTGCAACACTTCCAATTACCCCAAGAGAGACAGGCTGCTTTGCAAAAAAGCATAAGTCATAAAGTCCTTTGAAATTTCCCATGCTGTTGTGAAGATATACAAAATCCCAATTGGCACTGGTTTCTAAGATGACCATTTTTTTTCCCCTCCTGGACAGAGAGGCAGCCAGCCTCAGACTAAACAATATCGGCTGTTCGAGAATCAGCCAATTTGTTTGTGATTTCGAAAATTTTTGTATGGTGTATGTATCTGTGCTCATGAAGCCTTTCATTTTGTAAAGCCAATGCAGTTTCTCTTTCTATCAGTGCCTGGTTCAGGAAACATGTTCACAGTTTATGTTCATTTTCGCCAATTTTCCACAAATTGGACAACATCTCATTTGTTTATTTCATCATTACCTCACTTGTCAGCACTGAATTTACTTAGCTAGTAAGTTATTCGCCTTGTGGGAACAAGTTATTTATCTGGCTAAGTTTAAAGGCACGCTAAGCTGTTGGTTGTATACTGCAGCGATATATTGCATTCTCATTAACAATTTGTTGATTTCCTCAGTATTCTGTATACGGAACATGAAAGTCTTAATTGCTTTATTTGAACAGTTAATTGGCTTTGTGGTTCTCACAAGATAAAAAAAATAACTGTTCGCGAAAGATGAAAACTTGTTTTCACAATATGAATAACTTGTATGCACAAGATAAATAACATGTTCACACAAGATAAATAACTTTGTAAGATAATGACTTTCCCCACAATCACACCTTTTCAGACTTTAGGAGCTTCATAGATTTTTAGTTGTTGTTTATTTATTATTTAAAGTTCTGGCCCTATTTGTGTGATTCTCAAAATTGCCTGCAGATCACAGACCGCCAAATGTGTTAAAGGAAACAATTAAAATATTTTTACAAACTGTTAAGGTGCTATCTAACATGAGCTAAATTTATTGGCCAGTATATTTTTATTGTCAAATTCATATTCACATAATAAATACTACTCAGCTGCACAACATAAGCTAACTTGACATGATTGCTTTGTTTTAGGTTATTTTTCATAAGCATTTATAATATTCATTACAGCTATCGAACAAATGCCAGACGCAATACCTGTTTGTTTGCAATAACCAAACAACTTTTGAAAACTGGATGCCTAGTCAGAAATGTTCCAACAATAACACACACGCACACACACACACTAGTGTGCAGTCTGCCCTTAAAGCTTTAATACAATGCTTTGGTCTACAAGAATTCATGTATAACTTGTGTATGTACTTTGTATTGCCACATAAATACTTCAGTATTGCCTAAGTCCTTTCAATATAATCTCTACCACAAGTTTGACGTTTGCTTTCAATTTTGTTTTAACTGATGCAAACCAGGTTTACCCTCAGAACAGATGCTGCCAGAAAGTTGCCAGCAGACTCACAGAAACGAGGCACTTTTCCTTCCCTGTCTTTGTTTAGGTTTTGTTGTTGTTTGCCATATTGCACACTGAACATCTCACTAGTGCCTACACTGTGTACACTTCAGCACAACTTGGCCTGACTTCAGGAAGAAGTTATGTAGATGGCCGACGCCCTTGTTCTGTAAAAAATCCATCCATCACAGCTCAATATTTGTTTCTTTGGATTAGGTAATTTGTTGAAGTTGTGGTATGTAAGTGGGAAAGGAGTCCACCCAACCAGATATAGTAGACTTATGTACTGGATGATTTCATGTTAAAATAAAGCCCTTCATTAACAACCTGTCATTTTATTCAGGAGTGTATTTGCCTGCTGGAGTTGGAATTCCAGGTGGAGGTGTTCCACCAGGTACGGGATTTTTGCCAGGTTTGTAAAGTTCTTTTTTTAAGAAAAAATATGATATTATACTTTCTGGTGAATTCATCTGATCTCACAGACAGACGGTGTGTAAAATATTAACATTTTTCTTTAAGCAGAGCTAAATAAATCAGTATGCAATTTTAAACATTTTACCAGCTTGGAGTAGGTAGAGTCTCCTTCGATATTGCTTCCACATCATGTTATGTACAAAAATGTACACCAATCAGCCATAACATTAATACCACATAACATTAACAAATTAACATTGATTATCAGTTAGCAAATTCTTCAACTGATGACAAGATAATGGGCAGTCAAGGCTTACCCATGCACACAGGGACCAAAAGCCAATGGTACCAGAAGCAACCAAAAAGCCTCTGGTATGATCCCACAGAAAAGCCAATGCAGCAAAAATCTGAAATATGCTGGCCACAATAGAAAGGCACCAGAACACATACTGTAGGCCACCATAGCCTGTTGCATATGAGGCCCAGCATGCAAATAGGCTCCCAATCAATGGGATGTACTCGACAAATAAATATGATCCATGGAGGCCCCACACCGCAACCCACGGCACCAAAAAAAAAATCCACTGGCAACGTTCACAGCACACCCCCAGGGGCCACTAGGGAAGCCCAAAACTTAGGTGGTTTTAATGTTAATGTTTTTAATGTTATGGATGATATGTATGTATTTCATATACTGGTAGTCCATACTAAGTTGTTCGTATTATGATATGAGTATTATGATAGGGATCTGTTAATTTTAATTAAGATAACATAGCATGTGGTTTACATTATTTCATGTTCATTAGACCATTCAGTGATTCTTTATAGAGGTGTGAGCAGCATCATTCTGTAAGAGACCCCTCTCATCCAAATAGAAATGTTTCATAATAGGATAAAAGATCAAATATCAGAAAAAGAAAGAAATTTGCAATTACTGTTTCCTTTATTGGATCAAATTGATTCAATCAAATTATTTGTCATCAGTTTGTAAAGCTTCTATGGGTTCCTCCAGCACATCAACTAAAGAGTTCTAATTGATCCTAGATTTATACAGGTTTACACAGAACATGTTGAGCATTATTTAAGATGTTAGAATCCATATGACTGAACCCAGCTTATAGTTTCAAGAATCTTTTAGTTTTAAGTCACATTCCCAAGATGTAAAAGATCCCTGTTGAAACATGGGCTAATTGAAGTCATAATTTAATTGCAGGATAGACACTCTTACAAATGCATGATTTAATCTACAGAATATTTTCAGAGAGGAACGCTAGGGAGAGCTAAAATAAACATATTAAGTGTTACCCTGCTTGATACATGACTGTTTTTTAGGCGGAGTTGGGGTCCCATACAAACCGGCCAAAACTGGAGGTAGGTTATTTTATAGTGTGTGTGTCTCAAACATCCAGTTATTATTGTGCCATCTACTTGTTTTATCCATCATCCAGAAGATCAGGGACCATAAATAACAGAAATATGCAAGTCTAATATTGGATGAAAGCTATGTATCATATTCAATGTGCAAAGTGTTGATATTTATACATTCCTGATATTGTTTTAAATAGTTATTTGTCACACAGCATTCAGTGTGTTAAATGTAAGATTTCTTATGAATTTTTTAAACAGGAATGACAGTGACTAGGAAATTTCTAATACTTCTAACGGGAATTAAATTAAGTACCATTAGAAGTAACAGACTTCAAGCTAATGGAACCAGAGTTAATGATGGCTAGTTCAAAGCATAATACAGTAGATCTGTTTTGGGGATCAGGTAATAACAGAGAGCAAAGATTTCAGTACATTCGATTATTTCCATAAACTATTAAAGAAGAAGACCAAGTCAAATGCTCTCTCAAACTCTCAAATAAACTTATGAACTTACTTTGTCTACGCATTAAAGTTGTAATAGCTCACATATTACAAAACATTATTAAACACAAATCTTAGCACTACAGTTAGCATAACAACATTCACATGAACAAATACTTTGCATGGTTCAGTAAAGCGAGGCTATCCAGCTAACCCTTCCTATACGTGGATCGTTAGGACTACAGAGTATTGTTTTTGCTTATTATCCAGTCAGACTTGGTCATATTACAGACTAAACAGCAGATGAAATAAGATGATTTGGAGCTGACAGATGGGTCCAAGGTTACTGTGGCTGTGTCCAGCTGATTTTGAGCTTTACTACATACACCAATCCAAAGCTAATATTTTCTTATTTATGTTTGGCTTAAAAAATGGGTACAATACAACACTCGGGTATCAGGTGTCATCTCTCCAGGCGCGTCTTTTGGCCAGCTTCAAATTCAATATATGTCTAGCGCAAATGCTGGAATGCCTGCTAATATCTGGAAAGATTGATTGAGGCTCTGGCAAAAAAAATCAGTGAACAGCCAAACAAAAAGAAGGACTTGGAATTGTTCAGTTACAAGGTGTTGATGTCAACATACAGTTACTCTTATCCTTGTGAAATACAAAGTATAACTGAACAGTTCTTTCAGTGCTTCACGAGATTTTATGTCAGGTTTATTCAGGTGCCCAGATAACAGTTACAGACCAATATAAATATGAACACCACACATCACAGATGAATGCAAATACGTATGGGCTTTGTTCAGCAGCAGGTGGAATTGGGACTGGTGTAGGAGGCCTTGGCACTGGTGGGCTTGGTGTTGGTGGACTTGGCGTTGGTGGACTTGGCGCTGGTGGACTTGGCGCTGGTGGACTTGGTGCAGGAGGTCTTGGCACAGGTA
This sequence comes from Clarias laeviceps, assembly GCA_030014305.1. Classification (NCBI taxonomy): domain Eukaryota; kingdom Metazoa; phylum Chordata; class Actinopteri; order Siluriformes; family Clariidae; genus Clarias; species Clarias laeviceps. The sequence continues at coordinate 8,026,174 of JAQMYJ010000018.1, read as the reverse complement.
AGATTTTATTTTTAAACAAATTTAAAGGATTTAAACTTAAATCTTTATTTAAAAGATTTTATTTTTAAACAAAGAAGTTTAAAAGACGACTGTTTTGGTAAAAAGCATTCACAGTGCTGGCAAATTAATGGAATGCTTCTTTCTAAAATGTGATAACTCAAATAAAATCTTTAACATATTTTTATATTTTATCTTTACAGCAGGAGCTGGAGGAAAGCCGCTTAAACCAGGTGAGCAAACTACAAACCAAATGTTTGCTCTTGCCCGATATTGTATTAAGCTTTGCATCACATAAGCTTGCATGAATTTAACTCCATCACCAAATTTTCTAACAATGACGGGGTTGTAAAAAAAAAGGGGGGGGGAGGGGGAGGAAAAGGAAACCTTGTAGTTACTGCAAATCTTAACAGTTTTGATTTCTCTTTGCTTTTTCAAATATTTTACTTTATTTCCCTTGCTTAGTCCTTTTCCTTCTCTTATTATTCAATCTTACATTTAGTAAGAAATGAAAAATGTGTTTTGGGTGTGTACTGTATATAGTTGAGAAAATCTACCTGATCATATTCATTCAAGCAACTCCAATCAAGTTTACATTTACATCATCCTATTTTAAACAACAGTGTCCCCATGCTGATTGTGCCATTAAAAAAAAGTACAATACGTGGAAATTTCACTTACTGTGACCGGACCCTGTTCTGATACAGCAATATAAATATTTTGCTCCCATAGTTAATTCATACCATGTTAGCGCATTAGATATATTTGGCCATTACTGAATTTCCTAAAGCACAGCTGATTAAATCTATCGACCAGAGAACTGTTTGGATAGTTAAGGAATTAGGCCAAGGCAGCCAAAGTCGATAAGGTTGGCTGGTCTCAGAAGGACCTTTCATTCTTTCAAAGATGCATTAGCATTTTAACACGTATCAGATTTTCACTGGAAGCTGGCTAAAACAATAAGAGGTAGAATTTAAGACTTTTACAAATATCAAACCTTTATATCAAAGTGCTAAGTCATTTCACTTCAGCCAAAAGGATATAGAGTTTAGATCTAAAATATTAAATTTAGTTACTCATTTACAGTAGTTTAGTTACTGAGTGACTAATATACTGTTACATACTTCATATATATTCATGTTTTTTAATGTACTTTTTTAGCAGTTCATGACTTATTTCTTATTTCTATTTATTTCTAAAACACTTATTTCTACCAACAATGCTGTGCATATACAGTAGATTAAAGAGAAGTATTTGATTTTGTGCAATTTAGGCCAGAGTTGTTCCAAACTGACTTCATAAACATTTTTTAAAAATCATTCCTTACACCCTTTTGTTGCCCTCTGCAAACTCGGGATTTATGGCATTTAAGAATTCTTATTTGTTGTTCTCCCAAGAATATGAACTTTATTTGGACTGCAAATATATTTTTCCCACTGCAACATTCCATCTACTTTCTCTGTCAGCCAGTTTTTCAAACATAGCAGCTAAACTTAATATCTTTCATAGAAGTAGGACGGAGTTTGCAGTTTGCTAATGAACGTTCTCAGTCAAACCAAAGTCAAGACCTCTATATGAGAAGGCATAACTTGACTATATTCTTATTGTATATAGATTAAGTACATGGCAACTGGCTTTGAAAGGATATTAAGTACAAAACATCCTAAGCGGATCCTTTGGAAAAAGCAACAAAAATCAACTCTACCTTCTCCAAGCTGGTAAAATGTTTAAAATTGCAAACTGATCCATTAATCAGATATCTTAGAGTAAATTACTTTTGTAAAAGAGAATTAACATAAATAAAAAGTGACCATTTGTAGTGAAAATGGATGCAAACTGAATTTTGCTCAAATCAATTGCTCACTAATAATATCAGTACTAGAAAGGTTGGATGTTGTAGCAAACCTCTGGAGAGGTGAAACAAAAAAAGCACAGCTGTTCTTTCTCTCTTCACACAGTCAAAAAGGAAACTCAAGCTCTCAAACATTTTTAATCCCTAAAACATTGTTGTTCTTATCTGTCTAGAAAATAATGTAAATGCAGCAGGGTCCCAAAGGCCCCTTTGTTTCTACCTGGGGAGATAGAGATAGAGATAAAGAAAGTACAAGTAATAGAGAGCCAAAGAAAAAGAGAGAAGGAAATGTTGAGAGAGCATAAGGGAGTAGGCCAGGCTGATGAGTCGGGAGGAACGCCAGTGTCTCATGGAGCACATGTGCTTCTCATTAGCTGGCTCAGACCTGTCCCCGAGTCGCTCACTGCTGGCCTCTGATATTGAATAATGGCTCCTCTTGAGCCTGAGTCCACAGTGAGGAGGCAAACCTCCTACTCATTCCCTGGCACAAGTCACAGACATTTTGGGGCAAACAGTGACCCTAGGAGCGTAATTAAAAACTGCAAGGAAAAATTCCCATGTCCTATCAATATACAGTACTATAAGATGCGAGCCACTCATTTTGTTTGTTTACGCTTACCAATTTCAACACTGCACATTAGGTCTCTACATTGCCAAGTGTTATGTTTCAGTTCTTACCATCCGTGTTGGAGAAATCATGTGCTTTTTATCCATTTTAGACTACGTGGAACATATATACTCACTAGAGAGGTGTAGACTCACTTTTTCATTTGGAAACCTTTCTCCCAATATATTTCAACAATTTCTGTTTCTTGCCATTTGCTGCAATATGGTCAACATCAAAATGTGGTTCTACTTTAGATGTATGATTCATTACAGAATTTTTTTTCAATAACTTAGTTAAATGAAAGCTGCCAAAACCTAGTGTTCTGACCGATATGAAAAAAAAAAATATATATATATATATATATATATATATATATATATATACCTAAAAGACAGGTTTGTGCTAGTTCTCAAATGTGTAGTATTTGGGTAATAAAAGAAATTACACTTTTTACACACACAGTTTTTTAGATGCACTGCTTATGCAGGTTTTTGAAATAGTATCAGGAATGTAATACATAAAGGTTACTTATATTCCCTAGCACATTCCACAGCAGCTTTTAAACTGGTGCGTCTTTCTAGATAGACGACTTTCATGCTAGTCCTTAAATATCTTCGTAAAATCCTGGTTATCATCATATCATGATTTTCCTCCTAACCAAAACACATACTGTAATATTCCTGTCAGTTCTGTTTGGAACAAGTGGGAAAGCAATAAGCAAACATGCAGGTTGGAGAGAAGACAGAGGAACGATCTTTGTGAGCCCAGTTTATTGGCCATATCATTCCTCAAGCCTGACTTGTCAGAACCGAATTCATGTGTGGACCATCTGGACATGTTTTACAACCTCAACATACCATTGTTGCTGGCAAAGTTTGTTGACATTTTTTTTAAAGCACGATTTGCACTACAACATTTAATTAAAACTCCCATGTTTCATTTGGTATTGAAAAAATCTATAAACATGTCATAACCGTATTATGAAAAATTGTGTGACTTTTTAGCTTATGCGATAATTGCTATTTATTTTTAATGGAAGCTACTGTATCTACAAGCTATCTCCATACATTTTCCACAGTCTGTGCTTACTGATTATTTACTAAATCTTCCAGTGAATGCTGTATTAATAATGCATTATACACCAATCCAAACCAAACCATTATGACCACCAGCCTAATATCGAGTAGGTCCCCCTATTTTGCCTCCATAACAGTGATGCACTGTGTGTTCTGACACCTTTCTATCACAACTAGCATTATCATTTTTATGAATTTGATCGACAATACAGTAGTTCACCGGTTTCCCTTCCTTGGATTACTTTTGGTAGGTCAATGTTGGTTCCAATAGAAAGGTGTCAGAACACACAAGTCATAACTGTTTTGGTGGCAAAGGAGAGGGACTTACTCAGTATTAGGTGGGTGGACATAATGTTATGCCTGATCAGTGTATATTTGTAATTAATAGCATTCTCATATTTATATTGTGACAATATAACATACATAGTTACAGTGCCTGGCCAAAGGCACTATTTTGTTGGATCGCCTTTAGCTTTGATTACAGTGCACATTTGCCTTGGTGTTGACAACATTATGTAACATCAAGGGTTGTATTCATTTTTGGCCAAGGTATTGTATCGATCATTGGAGAGTCAACACATTAGTCACAAAGACTTTCATCAGTGTTAAGGTCAGAAGTCTAAGGTGGCCAGTATGTGTGAAATTGATTCCTCATGCTTCTATAACCACTCTTTCTAGACTTGAGCCTGATGAATCCTGGCATTTTTGTCCTGGAATTGGACAGTTCTTTACCCTGCTCCAGTACTTAGAGCAAACTCTTAAGTTGTATTCTTTCTTGATGCAGGAAAATTTTGACCATTCTGAAACATACTGTAGTAAAATCTTTTCCACAACCACAGGGGATCTTCCAACATGGTTGTTTAAGAAATGAGAAACTACATGCTGCATCAGTTAATGTTCAAACAAAATGTTCCTAGCTGAAACATGTTACATCACATCAACAACATCACTGCAGTAATTATCCAATCAAAGGTATAAGCAAAAATGCTTATTCAAATACATAATCCAAATCCATTATAATGCTTGGCATAAGCATACACTACCGTTCAAAAGCTTGGGGTCACTTTCTAACTCCATGGTTCCTGATTTTTATTTCTTTCTACATTGTAAAGGAATGCTGAAGGCATCCAAAAAATGCATTAATCTCCTTTG
>JAQMYJ010000018.1:8001460-8019413 GCA_030014305.1 Clarias laeviceps | reverse complement strand
CAAAAAGTTCTAAATACTCATCAAGGTCTATTAATTTGAACTAATTGTAATTATTTAAGTTAACATTACTCAATATGTTTAATTACTTTGAGCATTAGGGTTTACAGTGATAGTACATTATAGTGATAGTACATTATGCACATGAGATTTTATAATATAAAGAAACATATATTAGCATTATACTTAGTGGCTGATGAACAAATAGAAAAGCTTAAAAAGTTGCGAGAGGGGGCTGTTTGCTTGAGGCTAAGTCACGAAGCAGTGCAGCTTGGTACCAATGTTGTAATTGTTGTAAGTACAATAAATCATTTTACAGATGCCTGTACTGTACATAGGAACAATTCTAAAACCAATAACATTGCCAGACTTTAGAATTAGTATCACAGTGAACAATCATAGAACCAGATTAACAGAAAAATAATAATAAAAAAATCAGCATGAAAATTTCAGTGTACCTTAAAGAAGAAACTAATCCTGTATGATGACAGTGGAAGAGTAAGAGCTAGGTGAGCCAAACAGCTGCTCCTATTTATCTCAGCTCTGATCCGAGTTTGGTCTAAACTAAGGGGCCTGGCAAGAGACCGGCAGAAACATCATGGGAAAGCAAAAAAAAAAAAAAACGCTTATTTGTGAGTTATAGGGAATATAGCTGAGAAACAGATTTCTTTGGCTGGTGTTCACCTTTAGACCACAAGATTTGGGACAGCATAAACAATGACTTATAAGGGGAAAAATGAGAAAAACACACTGGGATCTTGAAGTGTGTCACCATTCAGGAGTTGGGGCGGATAATTACACCAGAGTGCTGTTCTTAGATCAGGTCTTGTAAATGTGCCATGACTGACAGAAATGACTAAGTGACTTTGATTAGTTAACAAGAGACAAAGCGTTGGACCGTTGCAGTCAGAATCCAATCCAAAATGTCAATGAAGTGTGAAGAGAAAATCACTGTGCAAGAACACAATAGGTTTAACCCCATGGTACGGTCATTTCCGTTATTTTTAGGCAATCAGTGTGTTTTCTTCATTGGGGCTAATTCAGATTGTCACCAAACTGTCAGATACATACATAGGAAATAGAGGAACAACTGAATTAGAGCAGTGGTGGTTCAAATGGTTAAGACTCTGAGTTGCTGCCTGGTGGGTTGTGGGTTCAGCCATAGGACTATCATGCTGCCTATGTTGGACCTTGTCTGCTCCATGGGTACTATATCATGGCTGCATATTTAGGATGCCCCCTCATGCCTATGGCCATTTCACAGCCATGCTAATATTCAGTACAACAGCACAACCTTGAGTGTGATATTACAGATATTACAAATGCTACAATATTTATAATTAACAGATTATAATTGGTTTGTTTGCATAACCAGTGACCGACAGTTAGTGTAATAAAAGATTGTTAGAACATATGTGACATCGAGTAACACATCATTCCTGTTTTTCTCTATTATATCCACGCGTCAAGTGCCTCTCATCCAATCAGGTTACTCGGTCAACTACCTGTTTTATAATGGTAATTTTTATTATTTATTCTCTTTGACACTTTATCATTTTGTATATAGGTCAATTGCAAATATTGCAAATTTTATTTTAATCTGCTGCACAGTTACCTGACTAAGCTGAAAACCAGTCCTGAAAGTAATATAATCACATATGGTGAATTAGCTAGCTAAGTGCATTAATACAAAATAAGGGAAACAAACAAGGTTGTATTACAATATTATTCTTATCTAATAAATAATAAGAGTTCTTCCTACTGCAGAAGTGGAGAGCGCTGTGCACTGCAAAACAGGAGAGAGGAGAAATGCCTCCCAGCAAAGGAGGAGAAAAATTGTAATTCTCAGGCAAGCACCTAGACATTGTGACAATCTCCACAGGGCCAGGTGTTGGAGAAAGACCTCCATGCCAGAGTCATGGGTCAGTGTGGACCAAAAAAAGGAGGCCTTTTTTTCTAGCTGAACTTAGCTGGAACCTATCTGGAAAGGCCATGGTAGACACACTGACTATTTCCATAATTGTGTGCATCCAACTTCCACAGCCAAGTTGGACGAACACAATTATGGAACTTAATGGACCCAAACAGGTTTCAGCCTGACAGTGTCTTTGTGCACAAATTGTGTCCAATTTCTCTAATGCTCTTGTGACAGAATGAGCACAAATCCCCATAGCCATGCTCCAATATACAGTGGAAAGCCATTGAAGACGAGTGGAGGTTATTAGATCAGCATAAGGGAAACAGATCTGCAAAGGGATGTTCAACAATCATGATGGTCAGGTGTTCACAAACTTTTAACCATACAGCCTATACAGAGGATCAAATTATCACTGCATTTGTTTTTCTTAAAGCCACCAACATAAGAACAGAACAGGATGACAAAAAACTCAAAACAACTACAAATGCAGTAGTAGTTAAAAAGGCAAAGACACTATTGGATAAAAATGTATATTGTTCAGTTAAAAAGATGTTCCTCTCTCACATTTTCAAATTCATAAAGGTTAAAACTAATTGATTAAATTAGACAAAAGATCCAATAGTTAACAATAGGGTTGGGTTGTGGTAGAATTTCTATTTACCAATCAAAGTTTTAAAAGTTTAACTTTAAATGTTTTTATATGGAACTGTTGTTAAAATGACCTATGTCATGTGATCCATCATCATTTCTAGTCTTAATACTTTAAACATATTGCTGCAAATTTCCAATTTTAAGACAAGGGTAATAAAACATGTAATTTCTCTAAGCCTAAACAAGTTTGAGTCTCAATTGCTCACTGATTATGCTTCCATCTATGTTTCAAACCAGAACACTGAAACACACTGAACAAACTGAAAGCCTTTCATAAGATGGTTGCTAAATAGTGCTTCTTAAGTGCTCCAATTTTGGGATAAATAAATAAATGCAGCAACATCCTGTTCTGTTTTAGCAATTGAGGAACAAACCTTGGGGGTACCTCATTCTGCTTTCTGATCATTCGTGCCAAGTACTATGCCACTTCTCTCCACTGATTTTGCTCAACTGAATGCTGGCTTTTTAGACTGGCCTTTTGGGCTTGTAGTGGAAAAATCCAGCTAGCAGTGGTTAGCATAATTTTTGGACTATTTAGTAGTATGAATCTATGATTACTTTGTGAAAAGGAACAAGGTGTGTTTATTCCTGTTGGCATTTTCGTTTTTTTTTTTTTTTAGTTGGCATGTCAGTGATGGGGGTAATGAAATTGATTGTTATCTGCAGGAGAGCACTGCTGTGAGACTCTAAGAGGCTGTAGTCGTTTTTGCTGTGGCTGTCGTCAGTTCCATGGACCAGAGCCATGGAATTCTCCACACTCTTAAATTAAATTCGTTAGCATCCGCATCTGGTGAAGGGAAAGAGAGAGGGGGAGAGACAGAGAGGAAGAGAGAGAGAGAGAGAGAGAGAGAGAGAGATAATACCACTATACCTCTTTAACTTGGCTCTTTCTACCTGCATTGTTTAGTGCTCCAGATGTCATGTCTGAGACATGGGATCTGAGGAGAAACAGACAAAAAAAATAGATGAATGCACTCATATCCTATTCCCCTCAGTATGGAGTTTGTTTGTATTGAGGATTAACTTACCCAAACTTTCTATGTCCGAGAGCTGGAGAGACTCTTGGCCTGAATATTGTCTTTGGCTAAGCTGATGCTCGATGGCTCTCCTGCTAACTTCTGGCCACCTATACTGTACGCTACATAACAAGCATCAACAATTCCGCAGTACTACATCAGGATTTTCACAGTAACCAGAATGTTTTGTTAAGTCATGCATGACTCAATTCTTTTAATCTTTGTTCACAATTGGGACTATATAGTACTGTGCAAAAGTCTTTGGCACCTGCGTGTGTTTTTGTACAAGCTTTGTAATGCGTGTTTATTCTATGACTTCATTATGAAGTCAGTACAAACAAAACATTACTTATTTCCAAACGTAAGTATTTCGGGGGGAAAAAAAAAAACAGGAGCAGGTGCGACAAAGTCCTCAGAAGAACTGTGGCTGGTTCTGTAGGATGTTTTGTAAACTTAATTAAAAGCAATTTTAAGCAAAGGGTTGTCACACCATTTATTGACTTTGCTTATTAATTACTGTTTACTTCTTTTTATAGTATTTTTTTTTAATGTTAAAAATCTTTTAAGACATCCTTGCTCTACAGCAGTTATTGTAATTGCATGTGTTTATGACTTTTGCACTGTAATGTCGATATACAGGTTTTGTTTGTATAAGCATTCATCCCTGTTGATGTAAAACCTTTTAATTAATTCTCATCCACAAGACACATACAGTAGGGAGTTCAACAGAGTCATCCTGTATTGAAAAATGTCACTGTCCCTGAAAGGCACAAGAGAATATTATTAAACAAATAGCCTCATGATGGATTTGTTAAAATAAAATTCTTGGGAAATTTGTAACCATCACATATAATGTTTAGTACATATAGATTTTTGGTCAAATTAATACCTTATTTCCCATTCTGTTGTTGTTTTACATTAGCATAATGGTTACGTTGGTGTTTTTAGATACAAAGACAAAGCTGATTTGAATAACACTATTCCCAGAATAAATCTGTGACCTGTCAGTAGACTTCTGGGTAATCAATGAGAATGGGAGTGGTGCATATGAAAAATTATTACAATAGCAAGCAATCCGGTCTGAAATGAATCAGATTTTAATTTTACAGTACATGAGCTCAGGCCTCTCTTGATTATACCTCTAATGAGCTGTGATGTATTTCATACAAGGCCTAATTTGACCCGTTCCGTTGAAATACATAGCTATGGTGTGTCAAAAACTGGAAGACTGCAAATTCATGAGAATTCTCATGAGCCAAGCAGTGTTCATGCATAAATGCCTATACGGTAATGTATTATACTTTCGTATCCTTTCATTTTAAATTAGTGTAGATAACCTTGTTGCACCCAGAGCTTTTCAATGAAACTGTCCACTAAGCCAGTAAAACATTCCAATCACACGTGGCTTGGCCTTAATTTCATCAAGGAAAGTTGGACTAATCGGACATGAGGTGCTTGAGGGAGGCTTGCTGTCTGACATAGGGAAACCAGGGGAGTGCTTCACAGTGCATCATTAACTAATGGCAGACACCCCTGTCTCAGTGCGTGTTCCACGTATCTGAAGATTCCTTTTCCTGATGGATCACAGAAGATCAGCTAGCGTATATTAGGCTCGTGATGGATTTTCAGAATGTGAGAAAGTTTAGGAATGGGCTCACATTAGTTGACACATGTCCCCAAGACAGAATTAATCTTAAAGTAGTCCTCCTTTTTTATAATCCCTTAATACGATCATTTGTTAGAAGTAATGTCTCCATGACTTGCGTCTTAATAACTCAAGACTTAAAAACCCAGAAAAAGACTGAAAACGGTTGAATATTTGGGCAGATTAGCAATTTGATAACCTTAAAACATTAAGCATCGGTGACAGATCATAGTTGCCCAAATGTGTGCAGATCTCCTGTGTATATCCTAAAAGTGGCAAGCAAATCTTCTGAAAAATAAATGTTCCATAACAAAATACTGGAATGCATTAACCTTACAAGACAGAATTTCATTTCATAATTTGCATGCTCTTGGCCATGGGTGTCATAAAAATTTATTCACTGCAGAAGGAAAGTCAGGCCTTATAATTAGCAAAGACTTGAGATAGCAAATGTTCTTGGCCTCGACTTTCCCCCTTTGTCACACTGTTGTTGATTTTTTTTTCTTACCATAAATAGTAGCCTTATTTTCAGATTTATAGTGGCAGAAGTGCAACTGACAGGCCACGCATTCCTCTGCTCATCTTGCTCCAATCTTTCTTCCGCTAACTCTGTGTCATAAAGTAAGAATGCAGTCTGGTGAATGACTCCATTTGTGTAGTACTTCCATGTGGCGAGAGAACACGATCTCCATGTGGGACGAGAACACGGTCTTGACATAAATATTCAATGAGTTCAGACTCCTTTCTCCCAAAGCCAAAAAAGATTGTTCAAAGCATCCAAAAGCCTTGTACGTCTCTCTCCCTCAGCCTCTCTCTCTCACGTTACTAAACTGACCCATCTGTTATTTATGGCTTGAGAAGATTACTTGTCTCGCCTGCCAAATAAAATTCTTACTGAAGGTTTGAAATGTGGTAGGTGCTGAACAAGGGAAATAAATGACTAATATACCCAGAAATTCATTCTCCTCTTAAATATTCATTTTCATTTTTTTTTTCCCTTTTCAAGGATATGGAAACTTGGGAGCAGGTGGCCTGGGCACTGGAGGATTCAGACCTGGAGGTGTAGTATTGTTACTCTCTATCTACTCTGAAGAATATCATTACATATTACACTTGAAGCTCAAGAATTGCTGTTGGCTATTATTGGAAGTCTGAGCCAAGCATTACAATTCTAACCAAAAACCTGTGTATCAAAATCACTCAAATAAAAGAGCAATTACTCACATAATAAATGGATAAGACGTTACATTAAAATTTACTTAATGCAGGAATGTTCACTAAATTTTTTTTTTAAATATAACACATACAGTACATGCAACGTTTTTAGCCAAATTAAATGCAATAAAATTAATGGAAGAAAATTTTCACTGTGACGCTGCAAAGGGCCAAAAGATATAATTTTAAAAATGGTTGTTTATGTACAGTAACAACCTCAGCAGCAACTTGATTTCCCCTCTCATCTTTTCCAACCACTCAGCATCACCAGTATACAAATCACCGGCCTGATCATCTGTCATCATCTGCACCTGTTTCTAACTGGTGCATGCCTTAAGTTAGAGGGTTTTTAATACTTGAATTATTCATAGGTCACTTTGTGGGTAAACAAACAAAATGCATTCCTCTGAAACCGGTACAGGTACTGGACTGAAAATGAGAGCCAAAATCTTGCCAAAAATGTGAGCCAAAAAAAGTCCTTTGGGAAGCCTGGAGAACTATTCCTCAAAGCTACATTAAACAATACAAGAAAGTCTGGTTCTGGAAGAAAAATATGAAAGAAAAAAAAAGAGGGGTGACTCAAGATTTTTGCACAGTACAGTATGAGTAAATGTATACATCATTGGTCACATTTGGATGAACCAAACTGGACATCCCGAATGTACCGCATGGGGGGACTGGAGCCTATCTCAGGATACTTAGGGCACGAGGCGGAGTACACCCTGAATGGGGTGGCAATGAAAGTATACACAAGAAAAACTCACAAAACAAACAGACATCTGCATTACACTAAATTAGTGTATGTTTCATGAGGGCTAACTAACAACAGTTTCATTCCTAATCTCTAAAAATATTACTAAGCTTGACAGTAACTATACAAACTCGCCAAGTGGTAATAGCGATGTCATTTTACAAACTGTCTTAATAAATAAAATGTGTACATAGGTGCAGATATTATGATGATGATTATTGTCTCATTCTTTTCACATCTGTTACAGGTTAGGATTGTTAGAAATTTTTATTAACTTCTTGACGCTCTCTAATGATAAGATCACCTTATTACATCTGACAAATATGTCAGTATAAAGAAATGGAATGACATAGTGTTTAAAAATGTAGCAAGTGTAATTTAGAGTTCTTATTTTTTTTATGTAGCAGGTAAAAGTTAAATGTAGGTCAGACAAAAAAGAAACTTAAGCAATCCATTGCAGGGCACACACTCTTACACACATTCACACACTCATTCATACACTATGCACACAGAGGCGGGAATCAGACCTTGCTGGGAATCAAGCCTGGACCCTGGAGGTGCAAGGCGACAGTTCTAACCACTAAACCACCATGTCGCCCACTTCAAATATGTTTCAATTGCAATTGTGTGTTTCATACTTTAGATAAATACCAATATTTTGGATTTTAGAATGAAAATAAAGTTTTGGGATGTTGGTCTTTTGATCATGATTTATTTATAGTGAGTCTTGCGCTGATTTGTTGTTGTTGGAGCTGTATTTTGATTATTGCTGTCAGAGTTAGAGGCTATGCTGATGTCACATCATTACTGCTTGAAAATAAAGTGAGACAGCTCGCCAGACTAAAGAGCATAAATACAGAACTTTTCAGCAAGTAGTTCAACAGGGTTGTACATAATATAAATCAATATGTTGATCAAACATGTTCAATGCATTTTTGCACAAATTTAATACAAAAAAAATACTCAAGCACAAAAATCTAATTTTCTAAAAAAAAAAATTGTAAAATCTAAATTTTTCCTTTAAGTATGCTAACAAACGAATATACGACACAATCTACACCAAAAACTAGTCAGAACATCAATAAGGTTCTTTGTTTTGTTTTGTTTTCTTCGTTTAGGTGGTTATGGTGGATACGGTGGTGTTCTTCCTGGAGCAGGAGCTGGAGGACTGAAGCCTGCAAAATCAGGTTATTTGTGGCATGTTAAGTGAATTCCTAGTGTTTTTTTTTTTACATGTAAAAAATATGTAAAAATATCTACATATAAATTTACATAAGAAATGTTTGCCCTAGAATCCACCAGGTATTGTTACTTGTCTGTATTATATATGATGTGATTTAATCATTGCTTAGTATAAATGTTGTCCATTGAGATATAGAATTATAAATATAGAGACATGACGGCCTCAAGCATGGAAAAGTAGGTATAGGATTACTTTTCTCCTGGGCACAGCAGTGAAGTTAGTTGCTCAAAAAAACAAAAATAAATGCTTAGGCAAGTGGAGAACTGATCTAATTACCAAATGACTCCGTCATGAAAAATATGCGTCTTTTTTATGAGTTAAATGTGTTAATCATGAATATTGAGTACACTAGTTTCAGTAAGGACATTATTTCAGTGAGGCTGGCAGTACTGGAGGTCTATAAAAACAGAGTGAGGCAGTGTGTCGGCAGCGTTCCTCCAATAACGGTCACCTTTTCATGGTATTCCAGTTGGCCTGAGTTTCGATTAACAAACATCAGATCTTAAGCCAAATCAACCAGTGTATCTTCTATGGGGAATTATGCTGGTGGTTTCTGCCTAAACCTGGTGCTTTACTTCATATTGTAAGAGCAGCGTGACATGTCTGTTCTTCAGCATCAGTTAGGAGAAGGTTAGGCAAACAAATAAAAACTTTGAAACATCTAGTGCCAGGTCCTCAAACCAGAACTGCTAGCTCATTTCCTTATATTGAAACAGAGTGGAAAGGTGAAGCAAGACATTGGATTACTAAGAAAAAATGTTTTACTTTAATGTTGAAACTCTTGACATTCATCCTAATAAACATAGCTCATTGTGTGTTTGTCTTGCACTATGGCCAGGTACTGGTGGGACGGTATTAGGTCCTGGAACTGGGGGCACCATACCTGGCAGTGGGCCTGGACTCCCTGGTGGAGGTAAAAAACACAACCTCACAGGATGAAAAAGCTAATAGCACATTACCCTGTCCTAAATTCAGTCCCATTCAATCCCCCCAAGGGTTTGTGGATTCCACTATGAGTACATCAATTAGAGATTTTTTTTTCCCCCCTGTGGCTGATTCCACACTGAAAACTGATCACAGTTCAATAATCATTGCACTTACACTTGATCATTACCCTTAAAATACTGTCTTTACACTACTATATATTTCATTAAGATAGGATCTACTATGTATATATTGTACTATATAAATATTCAAACTATATATGTACTGTATATATTTGAACATACATTTTCATACAATTTTATTTAATTCATTCATACATTTTTTTTTTACAATTTATATTCTGCACCTATTTTATTCAACTTGCTATATTGGCTAAATGATCAGCAGTTAAAGATGTGTTTACACACGAGCCCATCAAAAGAGATTCTGATCCTAAGTCTGTCTTCATATACAGTAAAAATACTGTTACTGATGTCTTTTTAGCCCCAGTCATTCCTCAGATTGGTCTCCCAGGTGTAGGTCCTGGTGGTAAAGCTGCGAAACCAGGAAAGGCACCAGTGCCAGGTAAGATTTTTCTTGTATCCATTGTAATACTGCAGTCTAAGCATGCAGTAGCTTTCATTTAATTTCACACATTTCACATTTCATTTCAGAAAAGTATTTCACACATTTCTGCCTTTCGTGTTTTGCAGGAGTAGGAGTGCCTGGAGCCTTTCAAGGTGGAGTTCTGCCTGGACAAGGTATATGCCCAATACATTTCTAGAGCTGTTTTTGTGACATATCATTTTGAAGGCACAATTTCCTCTAAAGCTCTGAAAAGGTGTTGATCAGACTTCATTGTTTGCATCATCAGGGTTTGGAGGCCTAGGTGTGCTTCCGGGTGTAGCAACTGGAGCAGGACTTAAACCAAAGTCAGGTAAGATCTTTATTATTGTGAAGCAGGCAGGACAGTTGGTTGCAGGTACCGTTTTTTTTTTTTTTTTTTTCTAAATAAATTAAATAAATAAATAACAAACAAACAATCCAAAACATAAATTCAGAAATTAGGTCAAGAAATGCACATAGGTCAGGCAATCAGGGGTAAAATAACAACAGAATGGACTTTGCAATGATGGAATAAATACCTGGGCTCTTCATAGTGTGAATGTGATTTTAAATATGTAGACATCAAGTCTATAGCATGATAGAACAAGCCACCATACAACCCCACCACACCCCACCCTCACACCACCATCTCTATCACCACCCTTCTCTCCAGGATGTCCTTGACTATGGCCCTTCTTCAAAAAGAGCTGAGGGATCATCTGTAATGTGGTAGTTCAAGTTTATGAGTTTTATGAGGCATGGTTGATGCATTGGATAATGTTGAATGGGATAATGAGCCTGTAACAGAAAATCATATAGTATTTGTCTTGTTGTGTCAAATTCTTTTTTGTTGTTGTTGTTGTAGCGATGGTTCTAGATATTAATGTGCGTTCTCCTAAATGTATTGACTTCATTAGAACCACTCGCTTGCTGAGGGTGAATCAGGGTTTACGTTACGCATTAACAGCAAAGCTCATATGCAGTGTATACACTAGATTAAGTCGCTAAGTGGTTATGCAAGAGTCCTGGAGACTAATTTCTCACAGATGGGGTGGGGCATACACTTTGTCTTGGGGACATTGTGGTAGCACAAGTTTATATTCATTTGCTTTGTTTATCTCTTGATCTCTGTACAAGGAAATGGCAGAAACAAAGCATGATTCTTTGGGATTAGTTCTCTTTTGGGGCCGAGGGGTACATTGTGAAAAAAAGAGGCATCTTTATTATTTTTTGAGCCAGGATGAGCCAGGATGAGCCAGGATTGTAAACTGAAAGCTTGAGAAGTATAAAGCCCATCAGGCTTCTTTTGGGTTCAGTTTTTTTTTCTTCCTCTCTCTATGTTTAAATAGTGAAGATTCTTAATGTCCATGTACATAAAAAAAAAAAGTTTAATGATGTGCAAAAGTGATGACACTCTTCTAGCACAAGTTTCATCAGGAGGAGTTAGCTGTCCCCAAAGTCAGTCTCTGAAAACTGACTTTCATGGAGAATGGTGGGAATTGGAGTGTTTTAAAATTGGGACCTTTTTGAATGCCTCCCTCATATGAGAAAAGCTGTGTTTGCCTAATAGTGTTATGTACAATACTGTTCAAAGTCTGGAGACCTCTCTTATTTCTTCTTATTTTGTATTCAAAGAGCCAGACTTTCTTGTGTTTTCAGTGTAATCTTGAGGAATAGATGTCCAGACTTTCTAAATGACTTTTTTGGCTCTCATTTTTGGCAAGTTTTGGTTCTTATTTTCAGTCCCTGTAGATAACTAGAGAGGAATGTTGTTTGTTTGTTTTTTAAGCCACACAGTGACCTATGAATCATTCAAGCATAAAAGTGTAAACTTAACTTACGGAATGAACCAGGGAGAAACAGCTGCAGATGATGACAGACGATCGGGGCGGTGATTAGTATACTGCTGATGCTGAATGCTGAGTGATTGGAATAGACGATAGGGGAAATAAGGCTGCTGCTGAGTTTGTTACATAAATAACCAATCTTTAAATTGCATCCCTAAGCGACTTGTCACAGTAAAACATGTGTTCCCATTTCTTTAATTTAATCTATATAAATGTGTTTGATTATAAAGGAATGTAGGATGGCTCTAGACTTTTGCACAGTACTGTATGCTTTCATAATCCCTTCTTGGGTACTGAAGTAAGTAAGCAGCCATAGGGCTGAAGCCCAAAAAAGTGTCCCAAAATTCTCAATAGCCGGTGGATATTGACACTTTTTTTTAGGAAAAATGTATTCAAAATCTGTTCTACCTCAGTTTATAATACTTTATTACCCTGGGAGTGGTCAAATCATACAAATATACTTAAAAAATATGCACAAGAAGGAAGTTACCTGTGCATGCAACCTACTCAAACATGGGGACAAATTGTATTCTCGAGTTTTTTGAAAATAAAGTAAGTAAATCATGCTCTCCCCATGTCAGGTTTGCTTGAGACATCGACACAGAGGTTCTGTCATGTCCTCAAAAAGTAATAAAATCTACAGATAAATATGTCACAATTATTATAAGAAAAATCATAAAACATGGTCTAGGTGAAATTGCTTCTAACTGTCCTTCTGATATAATAATAGTTGCTGATACAGGATCTGTAAAAATATTTGCAAATTAATAAAAAATTGGGCGCGAAATTGTCTTGTGTACACACAATTGTATTTAAAGTGCTCAGAAGTAACACCTGACCTGGATATTTGTTCTCTCTCTCTCTCTCTCTCTCTGACCAGTCCAGGGCTCTGTACTATTTTATTCCAGATTTTAAGATTGCCTTTGACAAAAGAAGAACATGTTGCAGTAATTCTCATGGCTGGATCGGAATGCTGTTCATTTCTCCTATATATGGAGACTTTTGGGACACCCTGTATAACCTAGGAATTTCACATTTTTCTCCTTTCACATAGAGTTGATACTGCAGAAGTTTGGCCAACACTTTCTTGACATGGTTCACATGGCTTTCCAGGGGAAAAGAGTATATGAGAAAAATTTCACAGTATGCAACACAATCAATGGCTGGAACACTGAGGGGATGTTAGAGAGCTTGTGAAGCATCGCACAATACTAAAAGTTACCAGAGGTAGTGCTAAAAATTTTCCGCTCATTATTGTTAGGAATGCTGTTCAAGTGCTTCTGAGATCAGGTATGCACGCTTGCATTAGTTGTTTGAGAGCTTGTCGGGATGAGAAGCAATGGATATTTGCTCTCTGCTGAACATTTCACCCTTAAATGGGTTATGTATCTTGGGAAATACAAACATTTGTCAGGCTCTTGGGAGATGCAGAGATATGGTGGGCTTCATTTCAGTGGGAAACATTGAAGAGTAGGCTTGAGTCATGTGACTTGACTTTAGCACCCGCAGACACAATTTTTTCAGCCAAAAAAGCATGAAGGCATACAGGTATGAGAGAAAAAAACTACCTTTACTTCTCTATATAAGCCCCTGCTACAATAATTCACTTATCACAGCACTTCACTAGTGCTTGGATACAATCAAGGTAGACAGTATTCTCAGTATGACAGAGCCATGATCAGACTGTTTGCTTAATGTCTGAAATGCTGGCCTCCCAGGAACTCTTTTAATGGTCCACACATGTGGAAATCACTTGGAGCATGTGCCTCAAACTCAAATTACCTGGGGACCGATAAGTGTCCTGTCTGGTCAGAGGGGGGCCAGCGTTCTGCCTGGCTGCCAAGAACTGCATGCTCATAACAAGAATAAGCATTCTTTTTTAAGCAATTTCTCTCTGGGATTAATAAAGCTCTTTGAATCTTGACTCTTGAATCTTGAATCATACAGTAGCACAGTTACCGGACAGCCTGAAAATCATGGAAATTCAGTCTGTTATTCTAAAACATATCTAAATATAATACAGTTAACACCACTGGCCATAATGTGACTGTGGTGAAATACAAGGGGAATGCATTATAGTATGTTTTAAAACATTTAGAAGAGAAATATTATGAAATTCCTTTAAAAGTTCTGATGCATGTTCTGATTCATGGTAAAACTTGCAAAAGTGACAATGCAACCACAAAAATCCTGACCTTCTGTGAATTTACGTTTTCTGTCATTTGGCACCCAATTTTAGCTTTTGGATGCTGTTACACTGTTAAATAGTATCAACTTTTATTAACATGGACATGTACTAAGTCTATTTTGTTTACTCATGTACACTTTTACTTTTATGGGGTTTTGTGTGCATCACCAAATGCATATCAGCTGTGCCGTGCATGTGATTGGTAATTTACAGGTGATTGGAATTCATCAATTTACATGAAGAAAATATGTCCTTCCAAAACTTCAGGTTTTAAATACTGTATGTTTTTAAACCTTTAACATACGTTGCCAAAAATATTGGCAAAAATATAATGGCTACCACTGTGAGAATAGATTGTTGGAAAAATGATTCATGACTGAAGAGTGACCATTTTTAATTATATACTGTATGACTGATGTGTCACTGTAGCCATGTGAGGCTCAAGACGATGGAAACACTGGCTGAGAACATATTCAGGAAATTATATTTTCTGACGTTTAACAAGATCTCCAAGGTGCAATATGTTATGGTACCTCTTCTAAATACTTCACCATTCAATGCCTGCACATGTACTGTAGTTACTTTGGAAGTTGTTTCCGCCTTTCCTAGTTATACCTACATGTTCCTTCAGTGATTACATCCTGTCTAAACTCTTGAATAAAAGCGACCTTAAGTGCAGGTTTGTTCAATCCACTGCCAGCATCAAACATTCTGTAACCAAGAACATATTTCAACTTTGTGAAACAACAAAACAGTCTTGTTGTTTCCAGACCAAACAGGTGTGAGCTGCTAATGCTTGCTCTAGCTCAGGCACGCCTGCATCCATGATCAGCAATGTCTTCTGTCAGGCAGATGGCAGATTGATGCAATTGCAGGTTTTCTTTATTAATGAGCCAGGCAAACAATCCAAAACACAAATCCCAGAAACATACAAGGTAAAAAATAAAAAAAAATCACAGGTCAGTAAACAGGCTTAATGAGGGTACAACAGAACACAGGCAAAACCAGAAAAAAAATGGGTTGAAATCATTACAAACACTGAATGAAAGAATGTCTAAGTTATTTATAGGTGGAATTGGGAACAGGTGTGTATAATAAGAAGTTTGGCAAACTCAAACATGTGATTGAGTCATGTAACCGGTTTGTGTGAGTGGGAGTTCACTGGCCGTATCATGGCAATTATCAATACCTAATATCAACAAAGTCTTTAAAAATATAAAAAGACAGTTTCCCATTTTATGTGCATAATATTATTTAAATCTTATAAGATTTTTAAGTTGAAGTTAAATTCCACGGTGCTCATTCACAATTTCTGACAATATGTGCTCTACCCTACAGGCATCAGTGGTGGGCCAGGCCAGTTGCAACCAGGAGTTTTTCATGGATACCCTCTCAAATCTCCAAAAGTTCCAGGTATAATAGTTTAACCACACATTTCATGTAACATCAAGGTCTTCCCTCTCTATTCTAACATATTGTTCTTCAGTGTATACAAATTTTCATTCTGATTATCATATGGTTCTCATATGTACAACAATGTGCCAGATTCTTGATCCACCCCTCATTTCTTCATATTAAATTTAATTAGATGTAGATTTACATTTAAGAAATGGAAACAGACTACAATTAAAATGGTGACAGGATACAATAAAAAAAATTGGAAGGTTATGTCACAATCTCGGTAGCAACCTCATTTCTCCTCATGTCTGTTCCAACCACTCAGCATTCAACATCACCGGTATACTCATCACCTGCCTGGTCATCTGTCATGACTTGCACCTGTTTGTGACTGTTTCATGTCTCAAATTAGAAGTTTTTTTAAGCTTGAATGATTCATAGGTCACAAAAAACATTCTCTGAAATTAGTCAGATACAGGAACTGGAATGAAAAAGAGAGCCAAAAACCTGCCAAAAATAAGAACCAAAAACAAAACAAAAAAAGGAAGCCTGGAGAACTATTCCTCAAGAATACATTTAAAAATACAAGAAAGTCTGGCTCTGTGGAAGCAAAATATGAAAAACTGAGGGGTGGGTCAAGATTTTTGCACGTTATTGTATGTCCCATTGATTATGTGATGATAAGGTTCTCTTTTTAGAGTTAGCAGCATGCCCAAAGAGCTAATAACAATCTAATATATCTGTTGTTGTAATGAACAGCAGGTGATGTACTGTCTTTGAATCCTCCATGATTGAGGCCTCAAATATGAATGGTCACATCAAACAAAAATTACTGTAGCTGGTTAGGCTCAACTATACAATGACAAATCTGTCCTTGTCATAAAGCATTGCAAATCGAAGTACTGCGAATTACACCCTATGACCTCACAATTCCAGTTCTCACCTCTCACATTTAGATAACTGGCAAGAAACTTTATTGTGTTAATGATTCATTAATGTGATTTTTGCAACTTCAGGATTTTTTATATATTGGAACTTTTTATGTATATAAATAGACAATTGGGAGACAATTAATCAAAGTAGTAAAAACTATTTTATCCCAAACTACAATTCTGATTAAAGGATAATATAATATAAGACAAAAAAGATCATATAATTATTTTTCAGAGTAACACCAGATTGAATTATTTAATGTTTCCCATATTTCCCAGGGAAGATTAGATCATGCTTTAATGCGATTCAGCTGCACATGCTGTATTCATCCATTTTTTATACACTTCCAGGTTTTATTTTGAGATTTTACACCTAAGGTAATAACATTTAGGCTCAGTGAATGATCTTAAACATACAACCAGTATTAACTATAGAAAATGTAGTATAAACTGTAACAATAGCAATACTAACCTTTAGTCTTTAGTTCCTTTACCCTGTCTGTTGTCCCAATAGGTGGCTCCCCTTATGCTGGTGGCAAAGTTCCATATGGTATAGTGACACTCTATAACTTTCATGAAACATAAGCTCTGTTGTAATGTACTTGTTTTTTATTATGAATTGGCATATTGGCTAACTCTCACGTGCTATGCTTCAGGTTATGGTGGCTTTGGGACTGGTGCAGGATTACCTGGTGGCTACCCCACTGGCACCGGTGTGTAATACGTACAGTATAAAGAGTGCATGGTTAAGCAGTGGCTGCAATAAGAATATGGCCACTTTTAGCACTGACTACAGATTCCTTTTCAACACATGTTCAAGCAATACATGAGGCTAAGAAAGCATGGTTACTGTATGATTTACTCTTTGTGTATCTAGGTGTGGGAAGCTTAGGTGTCTCAGCTGCACAAGCCAAAGCTGCTAAGTATGGTAATGTCTCACTTTGATCTCAGAGATTGATAACACCCACAGTGTCACATTAGCAAAAAGCAAATCAATTAAAGTATAACACCAAAGCAAATTCAATGCTGGAGCTGTTAAAGCACTTTGTAGCAATGCTTTATATGTTTATACAGTGTAGTCTAACTGTAATGTTTTTTGCTGACATCTCACTGGATATTATTATAGGATGTTCAGGTTACGTGTCACGCTTTCTTCCAGGCGCTGGAGCTGGCTTAGGTGGGATTGGAGGTGTTCCTGGAGCTGGATTAGGTGGAATTGGAGGTGTTCCTGGAGCTGGATTAGGTGGAATTGGAGGTGTTCCTGGAGCTGGATTAGGTGGAATTGGTGGTGTTCCTGGAGTTGGCTTAGGGGGGTTTGGAGGTGTACCAGGAGCAGGGGGACTTTTCCCAAGTGTTGGAGGTAAAACTAAAATAATAATAATAAAAAATAGCACATAGACACATTCTCACTCCCAAAAGATTTAAGAGAACTTTACATTGCATTGCGGTCAGAGTTGGTTTGGTGGTTACATACACAACCAATAAGAACGTTTGGTTCTACAGTCAGATTCAAACCAGGCTGTCACTGTTGGGGCCTTAAAAAAGACTTCTTTGTCTTTCGGCTGTTCCCTTTCAGGGGTCGCCACAGCGAATCATCTGCCTCCATCTAACCCTATCCTCTG
>JAQMYJ010000018.1:7983059-7993456 GCA_030014305.1 Clarias laeviceps | reverse complement strand
CTGACTGTCATTTGCATTGACTAATTATGAAAATCAGGGAAAGATATCATTTGCATAATAATTTGGAACATGGTGTATAATATCTAACTTAAAAATATGCTATATTTAATATTTTTGTTGTTTGTGTCAAAGCCTTATTGTTATCATTTACAGGTTTGCCAGGTGGTGTGCCAGGTGGTGTGCCAGGTGGTGTTCCAGGAGGTGTGCCAGGTGGTGTTCCAGGAGGTGTGCCAGGTGGTGTTCCAGGAGGTGAGTATTATGTTATACTTTGTTAAAATAAATAAAAACACAGTTACATATTTTAGTAAACTCAATAATAAAATATAAATCAAAATTGGTTTGTGCAGGATATCCTGCTGGTGCTAAGGCAGCAAAATATGGTATGTATATTCAGTAATTGTATTATTTGTTATTGTACAAAGATAAGTTTTGTTATTTATTTACACCCCCAAACATAATCCTAAGGTTAGATCTAGGTTTAATTGATCTGAAAATGAAGCAAAAGGTACAGTATGATGTCTTTTATTGCTTAGGTCTTGGTGCTGGTGGTTATGGAGTTCCTGGTGGATTGACGATACCTGGAGGTAAACACAGTGATTTTTCATATACACAATTTTAGATGTGTTACAGGTTGTGGTTTTTACCTAATTTTCTGATTAGTGATCAAATATTTTCATGTGAGACCATTAAAAATCTTGCACGATTGCACAGATTAAAAAGTAATGCCATGGGTTTCAGCTTTGTCACACATTCTATCATGTACAAATAGCAGAGAAAGCCAGGTCATAAATTAACCTGTCGATTCAGTTACTTGTTTTTAACCATTTGTCACAGTATAAACATGATTATAAAAACATAACTAAACTGGAAAGGCATTCCACTAGATTTTTGAGAATGAATTTTGGATTTGTGACTTATTCAACCAGAAGTGCATTAGTGAGGGTAGGTATTGATGTTGGCCTGGGATGCAGTCAGGGTTCCAGTTCATCCAGAAGGTGCTCAGTGGGGTTTAGGCTGGCACTTGTTTTGGCTCCTTAGTTTGAAGGAAGAGAAATGTAAGTAATGCTATAGCATACAAAGAAACCCTATATAATTGTGTGCTTCCAAAATTGTGGCAACCATATAGGGAGCAACTTCAGTGGGGCAAAAAAGTATTTAGTCAGCCACCAACAGGCCTTCTCTCTCATCTTTTTAAGTGGGAGAACTTGCACAATTGGTGGCTGACTAAATACTTTTTACCCCACTGTATATATTCTACATGGCCATATCTCAGCAACTAGATATCATACAGTTGTAAACTTGATATCACAATGGAGCTTATTGAACCAGGAATCGAAAAATATATGTATCTCAAATTAAAATATGTAGATAGATTGAACAAACTGAGCCAAAAAATTAAGTCAAATAGAGAAAATTGCTAATATACAAATCTGCTACTATACTGTATTTAAAATTAGTTTTTGGTAACTTTGCCACCACTTTCCAATTATATTCCACTTATAATATTTATTAGAAAATTTGCTAGGTAGACGAATGCATTTATTTTTTACATGGGAGAATTTAATTAATCAGTTATATTAAACATTTAACATTAACCTTAAACAGTCACTGCAATGCATCCTTAAACTAACATTGGCTTTTAAAAAGCATTCTTATTTATTCCACAAAATCGCTGAAGTTTAAACTGGGTGAGATATGGAAAATCATAACCTTACATGCTGTTTATATTGGGTATCTCTGGTTGTGTCATTAGGTGCTGGTACAGTGCAAGGAGTTGTTGGGGGAACAGGTGGAATCCCTGGAACATCTGCAGGAGCTGGAGGTAATTCATTTGAAAATATATTACAAATGTTAAAAAATTAAGTGATTGGAGAAACTATGCCCAACAATATGGACTTATTCCTTTACAGCATATCCTGGTGGAGTTAAGCCTCCTAAGTATGGTAAGATCTATTATCATTATGTTTTATTTTATACCCTTATAATCTCATAGTCCAAGAAAAGATTAAAAGCTAAAAAGTTACCACAGCTATCCAACTTAAAACATTAAAACCTCTCTAGGAGTTGGAGTAGGTACAGGAACAGGACTAGGAACTGGGGGAGTACCATTTACTGGGCCTGGCACTGGACTTGGAACTGGAGGTGAATGATAATTCTGACCTTTATTAAACTAATTTTACTGTATGTAATACATACAGTAAGAGAAACATATTATTATGTTGTATTCTATCTGGCAGTGACTGTTTACATCCAGTAATAATAATTGTATATTAATTGTGACAGGTACTATATATTTTTTTAATGTTGTGCTATTTGGTACATGCTGTTGGTGATTTTTTTTTTTTCAAGCTACCACATGCCCAGGTAGCTGGTGTGCTTTAGTTTAGTTTTTCTAACTTCAAGAAAGTGTTTCAAACTTTTGGTCAAAAATCTTTATAGAGAAACTTTAGTACATTAATTGTTCTTCTTTCAAAATAACTATGACAGTGTCTGATTTGAAAACAAACAGTTGAGTTGATTAATATTGGCTTTTATTTATTTACAGGTTATCCTAGTGGAGTTAAGCCTCCTAAATATGGTAAAAAAAATATGATTCAAAATTTTGAAATATCCCATAGTAGGGAATATGGCTATTGGACAAACTGAACTTTATTAACTCAAGTCTAAAACAATGCTCTCTTGGAGGCCCTGGAACTGGACTAGGACCAGGAGGGATACCATTGCCTAGACCGGGGACTGGAGGACTACCATTGCCTGAAACTGGAGGTAAATGAGGATTCTAACATTTGCTTATCCCTACCTGCTCCCTGGTTTTATTTTTTATCCATGGCTCATGAAGCCAGCCACACAGCAGCTAAACACACTTTAGATATAAACTTAAATAAAACTCATCTCCCAACACTGAATCAAACAATAACATCAAACATATTATTACAAATTTATTTATAAAAACCTGAGAGTTGCCTTTCAGCCAGCACTTCTGTCAGAGCTTTATTGTTGTAGGAAATCAATTAATTCAGATGACCAATAAAATTTGAGAAATTTGACAGCACTGTGAGATCACACATTGTGCGATATCATGAAATACATTTCATAAAACATGTCATAAACCATATGTTAACTATGTACAGTAGATAGCAAAAATGGTGAAGATTTGTATGACAAACTTATGTCAAACTTTTGGTGCTACGGAGTTTAAGTACAGTGTTCACAGTTTACCAATTGAAATGTATTTTTTATTTTTTTAGTAAAGAACTGTAGTGTCCTCAAGATGCTAGTAAATAAAATGCAATTTGCTTTTTGCAGGATATCCTAGTGGAGTCAAACCTCCTAAACCTGGTATGACAGTGCATACATTCAGACCTACTACCCAGTTTGTTGACTAAAAATGTTTTTTGTGAATGCAATCTTTTTAAAAATGTAGTATCCTTTTAATAGTTGTACCAAGCACTGGCATTACTGGAACAGGTATTTTGGTACCCGGAGCTACACCTGAGGTGGGTGTTTTGCCAGATGGAACTGGACTTCTTGATCCAGGTAGCACAGGTACCTATAATACATTTGACTCGTCTAAGTGAACATTGTCCATTCAGTATTGGTTAACCATTGATCATATGGTTTTTGATTTTTGTAAAGCTAAGGGCCCAACTCTGGCCCCTGGTGGAACTATTAGTCCAGGTAAGGACCATAACTTCTTGTACATTTGTTCTGTTACGGAATTATATGTTTGTTTGAATTATATTATATGTTGAAATTTCTGGTTTATTACCTACTGTCTTTGACAATGATGCATAGACAAAACTCCCAAATTCAAAGACTTTCAGCTTTAATCCAAGGGGTTTGACAAACATGTTACATTACTTGTTTAGGAATTGAATACATTTGTTTACAAAGTCCCTCCAGGTGGTCATATCACTATCAAAGGCTACAATCAAGGGATGACTTCATACCATTTAAGATTAGAAAAAAAAACTGTCCAGTTGTAACACAAAATTAACTTGTACAAGAATTACTGAATAGAGAACTGTGGAAAAGGAATGGACCATCAACTATGATAGAGGCAGGGTTATGGCATGGGCATGTATTGCAGCAAATGAAACCTGGTCTTCTGTGTTTATGGATGATGTGAGATGAATGAAGGATGCTGATAGAAATAGCAGGATGAATTCTAAAGTGTATAGAGGTATATATTTATTCAAATACTGCAAAACTGCAGAAAACTGCAAAGGGCAGAAAAATTTTGTTATCTAGTTAATCACTTGATATCATCCCGAAGAACTTCACTGAGGACTTTATCCTCTATGAAAATGATTCTTAATATTTATAATGATGACAGCCTGTCCAATTTTTATCCAAAAAATTAAATGCCAAGAGGGTACTTCTTCTACAAGAGACTGTCATCAAACCAAAAGGTGGACACTTTAAAGAATAAATTTTTCTTTTTTTTGCTTACTACATTATGTATGTCTTTCTGTTTAGATAATTGAAAAAATGAAGACAATTACCTAAATGAGTAGTTGTGTTCAAAATTTTGATTTGTACATTATATGATTTGCATTACATTTAAGAAAATCCTGCAGATCTGCAGATATAGCTGAAAAAAGGGCTATATTTTCAGCTTACCTTTTTTCTAAGTTACTTTATAACTATATAATTCCATCTCATTAAATAGTGTTTACTTTTAAAGAATTCAATCTGGCCATTTTGCAATAACTATTTATTATTCTTATTTATTTAAGAATTATTTAATCTCATCTAATAAGTTGAGTCATGGCTGCTAGACTTCTTTTGATTGGTTTTACTATCCATCTAGGTAGCTTTTCCTGTCCAGCAATTGTTACATGTAGGCATTCCAATATACAGTATCCTTCTGGTTAGACTATAGTGAAGGTGAGCGTTAGGTTTGTCCTCCTTGGTGGATGTATAAAGTGTTCTTAATCTCCATGGGGTTCGATAAAAGGACAGTATGAAAAGAGAAATCATGTCTGAGACCTCCACCTCTGTCAAGGGAAAGGTTTTCCACAACAAAAAATCCAGTTGTGGTGAATCTTTTTCAACACATGAACAAGGCTCTTTAGTACCTTTATCTCCGAAAGTGTTTATTCATAAGAAAGTCATATAGGTATTGTCTTAAGAGATGCTGCTGAAACCTGAAGAGACTATAAACACCTGCATCAGCTGCAAGCATTGCTATTTGCGATAAATCAGAGGTCTTTAAATGCTAGCTTGCTAAACCTTTGCTATTTTGCTATTTCTTCCCAACCGAATCAAGGCTAATATGACTCTTTGTGACTCTTTGACTCTTTGAAATGCTACTATTTCATGGCAGTACCAGTGGCTGCTGCCAATGCTCATTTTTTTCATCAGCTATAAAGCTGGTCACCTCTGTGCTGCATTTCTTTGAACTGCAAACGTTGAAGGTGGAACCTGTTGTTTCTTGGCAGGACCGACGGCTAGTGTTGAAACTGGCAAGGCCCCTAAGCCCAGTAAGATCGCCTATGCGGCATGAAACTGTGATAAATGTTCTGTTTTTCTCTAGAAACATAACCCCTTCCATCCACACATCTCTGTTTCTGTTTTCCATTTTACACTAACAATGCAGACCATGCAGCTAACTCTGCTTGTCATTGACATGGCATGCTTTTAATTTAATACTTTGGCAAACCTTTGAGTAACAGGACTGTGAGAACACATTTTTGGGGAGTACAGAGTTTGTGAGTCTTATATAATAAATGTCAGACTTACAAAAAATAAATTACAGTACATTCTTGTAACTTCTGGAAAGTTCTTATGTGGGACAAAGAAGTATATTTTTGTTCAAGCAGATCATCAATTATTTCCCCCTGAAACTTTGTTTTGTTTTGTCTGTGTATTTATCTGCCTTCTAATTACAAATCTTCTGCTTTTTTTCTACGCAGGCACAGGCGACATACCTCAAGGTATTTATTTCATTCAGAATTTTACCAGTTCCAACCACTCAGCATTCAACATTACCAGTATACTAGTCACCGTTCTGATCATCTGTCATCATCTGCGCCTGTTTCTCACTGTTTTCATGATGATTGAATGATTCATAGGTCACTGTATGGCTTAACAATAAATTACAAATGGTAAACATAGATGGTTCCAGGGAACCCTGAATGACAGGTGGCCCTTAAAAGTACTATGGCAATTTTTTTAAAAAGGTTGACTTTGACAAGTTGGGGCTGAGTATATTCGATTTTTAAGGGGCCCAGAATCTCTAGCAGTGTTCCTGGGTACAGGGGATGGATCAAAATAAGAGCCAAAAAAGTCCCTCAGGAAGCTTGTAGAACTATTCCTCAAATCTATATAAAGAAAAACAGGAAAGTCTGGATCTTTTTTCCTCTTTTGACTTTTAAATTACCGTATTTATATACTACACACATAGTATGTCCCAAATGTTACTAATGTTTTCTAATTTTTTATTATGATTATTATTTTTTAAATAATCATTTTGACTTTATTCCACAGGTGGAGTGGAGCCTGGTAAGTGCATTAACTGGATCAACGTGCATGTTTTGGTCCACTAGAGGTCACTGTATTTAATTTTCTTTAATTTTCTTTTTTTTTAAATAGCTTACAATAAATACAATAATTAAATTATTATTATTATTATTATTGCATTTTTTTAAGACTGCATTGCTCTGAACTGCCTTTACATATGTTGACATTTATTCTTTTACTTTTTTGACCAAAACTAAAAAAATATAAAATTCTAGGTACTCTTGTTAAACCTCCTAAGACTGGTGGTGTAGGTAAGTGTTTTCCTTTTCGTAAGAAAAAACTTCAGTTTTTAACTCATACATTCATGGAATTCATTCATTCATTCATTTCCACAGGTCCAATCCCATACGGTGGCTATGGTGAGAGTTCATGTTACACTATATTTCAGGTTGCACCAAGATCATATGACTGAATAAATTTTAATCAGGTCACCATTTTTGATTATGTAGATGTGTGATCAGAAAGTATTTAAAAATACACATTTGCACACTCCTGCTCAAGTATTAGTGCTGTATGGTCAAAAATGACTTATAAATGTTTGAGAAATGTTCCAAGCCTTCTTTTATTTTAGCCAAAAAACCATCCCCCAAACATCAATAAAATTTTAAATTAAGTTTCTTCTCACTCAAATCCTTATTGTGGTGATTTATTAGGGACTGGAGTCCTACCAGGAGCCAAGCCAATTACAGCACCAGGTATAATCAGCAACTTGCACTTTAAAAAAATATAATATATATAAATGCTGAAGGAGAAAAAGGGGAAGTGAGCTGTGCCCTAAACTGGATGTGTGAAATGGTTAATCTAGGGTTTACCTTACAGCTATTGTTCGCTGAAGTGCTAGTACTGTATTAGGAATTAGGAAGCATTATGCTGTTTTAGATCAGTATACAGTATATTTATACAGTAGCAGTTCTCTGTTACTAAAGCTATACTAAGATGCTAGATAGTCAACTAGACATCCAAACCTATAAAACAATAATTGGGTGTAATCTTTGTGGTTTTACTGTTAGACTTCTAAAATGTGGAAAATGTCTTTGATTCTATTATTATTATTATTATTATTATTATTATTATTATTTTGTACAATCTATCAGGTTTGAAAAAGCCCCTATAATATAAATATGCCCTTTGCTACTTGTTAGATGTCTATTGTGATTTGCAACATCAGGAAATGTTTCTAGAAGATTCTGTTCAACCACACAAACAGAGATGTCAATTATCCCGGAAATGCCATGATAGTTAGTTTTCTCTACAAGAATAGATTCTATTTTTTTCCTGAATTCACCGCCCTAATCATTATTACCTTGTTAAACACTTTTTAAAAAATAGATTTGTTCATATAATCTTGACAGATAGTCTTTACCAAAAGAAAGAGACCACTTAAAGTTCTGATCATTTGATGGTACTGATTACAGGTGTGAGATATCCTACTGGTGTTGGCCTTGGACCAGGTGGAGCTGGTGTTAAACCAGCCAAACCAGGTGCGTTCAACTTCTATTTGTACTTCTGAGATTTGTTAGACTCCCTAAATCATGATTAAACTCAGGAATCAAATATCCAGACATAATGTGTCACTTGAACTATGATATTGCATGCCGACCCTAACAAGGGCTGTTGGTAGACTTTAAGCCTGAAGTTAAAATGCGAAGGAAGACATTTCTGATAATAACTCCCTGCGGGAGGTTAAAAACTTTACTGTTTGAAGTTTAGTTCCTAACGGCCGTTGCTAAATAAAGCAGCAGTTTGTGCACAATCAGATCGTCTGTTGTGATAAAAGAAATCTCTGGTGAGGAAATGAATACTTTTAGTTTGGAGCCCCTTACTAAAACATCTTATTCACACTGTTTAAAATCTTGTCCAGTTCCCTAACAGTCTTCTCTATAATCTTCTCAGGCTACGGCTCATTGGGCACTGGATATCCACAAGGTGAGGGAAAAAAAAAATCCACTAGTGCATACATGTCTTCACACACATATAAGGGGTGTTCAAGTCAAACAGGGACTTGTAATAAAGGCATACTGTAAAACAGTTGGACATTAACAGAAGATTTCAAACACAGTATGGTGATCAGACTTAACTGCCGTAAAAAAAACATTTGAATGGTGCAAACTTTATACTGAAGGCCGTACATTCATGAGTGACGATCCTAGCCAAAGTGGCTCAGAACCCACTGCAGTCGTTCCCATGAACATTCAGCGTATGCAACATCTGAGCCTTCCAACTTGTGGAAGAGATGCTTCTGTTTATGGGAACTGTACAAACAATCATTCATGAACACCACTTGCACATTACAGGAACTTGGCTGGGAGTGGGAGTTTGCCACGGACCTCACTCCAAGCCATTTCTGTATGTTTGCGCCATTAAAGGAGTTCATGGGAGTCCAGCATTTCAGGCTCTGGCTCTGGAATACTAAAAAACTTTCTACCTTCATAGTATCCAAGCAGTAGTGAAACGCCGAGAAGAAAGCATTATCAAAAGTCCCAGTTTGACAGTTTAATGCCCAATTATTAAATAAATATGCATAGAAAGGTACTTTGATTGATGGTGGTAACATATTGTTAGCTAACATTATTTACTACATAAGTCAACATTAGCAAACCATAAAACATCAATGTTAATACACCAATAGAAAAAGTTGGAAAGTTACAAAGCTGACGATTAAGCTAAATTAAATCAAGTCTCTATTGGACAATTGGTTTTCTGCAAGAATATCTCCAGTTGCTTTTATGAAAGTATCAGTGTTTTGTTTCTTTGTCTAATTTCCTTTCTGTTAGCTTTATGAGAGAGACATGCAAAGGCTGATATGGCTGTTTTTAACTGTTTTATTGTACACACCCTGTTATACATTAAAGCTGCTGTAATTTTAATCACATAAATGGGCAAATGACCCAATTTTCCTTTTTCACAGTCCAGCAGTCAGACTATAATAATACTATTTCTAGATATCTTTCTCTCTCTGTAAATATACTGAAATTATTGTATGCTTTTGCCCATATTTAATATCTTTGGCATACCCCTCTAGAGAATTCTGCTGCAGTACTGCAGTATTTTCTTATATAAATCTTCCTGATTAACAGGTGCTATCGCTCCAGGACCATATGGAGGTTATCCACAGGCTTATCCAGGTAGGAAATCACCTAGATTTTGTTTGTACTTAATGGGTGTTAATCTAAAGCTGTTACATTATACAATAGGTCACGAGTGATTATTATTATAATTAAAAATTATATCTAATTGCTAATAGCTAAGTGCTGTGGAATTTCTAAATATGGTTGGCCAAATAAAAAATCTTTACAGTGACTCTAACGGCAGTTCTGGTTGCACGGCCAAAATCATATTAACATACTCATTCTAATATTTTATTATTTATATTAACGACCAATTGCCATGGTCTTGTATTGCAGACGCTCCATATAATCTGCGTCCAATAATGAAGGGGTAAAAATATGCATTTGTGATATGGTAAAGCTTTCAGTAAGAAGGTGGTTATCTAACATTAATGGAACAATTATGGAATTTGAGGAGTTAATGCTGTGTAACGGTCAAAAGATGTTCTCGCAATGGAAAGTCAATTTTTTCAAAAGAGAGGAGACAAAAAAAAGGACGGTTCAGGATGTGCTGTTATAGTTAAATAATAAACCTTCTGGGTTGAATCCTATAAAACAGGTTGTTGTGTGTTATCCCTTATCGTGTAGAACTGATTTAGTTGGTTAACTGATTAGATTTGTTATTTATTGTTCAATGACCTTTAGAAGATCATTTTGACAATTAAAATTTTAACCCCTTGCTTATAGTAGGATGGCTTAATCTAGATGATAATGCAGTTTTGAGTGTAGAGAAAGAAAACGTAAAGGAAAAAAAAAATATATATA
>JAQMYJ010000018.1:7956549-7978574 GCA_030014305.1 Clarias laeviceps | reverse complement strand
TCTCCACATCATTGCATTCAGTTTTTATTCACAATTTGTTTAGTGTCCCAACTTTTTTGGAATCCGGTTTGTATATTGTTTTACCAAAAGAGAGAAACACTTAGATCAAGTGCTTAAATAGGTGATATTATTTACCAATTGGACGGATTATGAAATGTTTACACCACTGTTCTCAATCCTGTTGAAAATGAATTCAACCAGCATCTAGTCAGGCTGTTCCAAATGAGGTATACTTCAATGATGCTTTTTTTTTATTATTCTGATTGAGCGATTATTCCCATTATAATGATTCTTCCAGTTTAAAGATTTCTGTATGTTCTTAGCTGTCAAAGTATTCTGGACGGTTTAGAGTTAGTGGAACTAACAAAGTATGTTCCATCAGATAAGAAAAGCACAACCTGAAATTACCTCTCCTCTTATGGTACTGTACTGTAGCTCTCCCCTGACACAAAACTCAAACTTTTCTGCTCATTTGGACTCTTTACACCTAAATGAACTTGATCAAATTGCATTTCACACTTTTTTATACCATTTGTAGTGCCATTATATAAAACAAACTGTCAGCTCTACTTTGTGATTTTTTAAGGGATGTAATGAGAATTAAATTGGACTATGACAGATGAATTAGGCTACAATGGCTGGACTTCTTTTTGGGATCAATGCTTAAGTGTTTAGCTTTCTACACCATTTGTTAGTTACCTGGCATTTAAACATGACAGGCTCTAGGACTGTAACTGTGCTGCTTCTACATGATGAAGATATGGGAGGACATGGGAGGTCCATAAAAGAACCAGGAACTTACATGATTCCAGTCACTGCAACTTTACAAACTGTTGCTCATGCTGCATCACAGGGCAGCATAACACAGCTCTATCTCGGCTTCCACATACATGACCTTACACGTGACTGTCTACTGCAGGGGTGTTCAAATGCAGTCCTGGAGGGCCAGTGTCAAACACAGTTTGATGATTATTCTGCTCAAACACTGATGATTCAACTAGTACTAGTTTCAATGGGTGTGTTAAGGTGTTTAGGTGAATGAATAATTGAGCTGGACACTGGTCCTCCAGGAGATGGAGTTGAAGATCCCTGGTCTAGTGTCTATTGTGATTGATTATTGGTGATAGTGTATGTCAAATCTTGTCCCAGCAGAGAGCAAGGACAAATCTTTGGCTGTGCTTGTCGTTTAAAATGTCAGTGATTTGGATAGATATGTAGCCTCACAAAATGAAGATGCAATTCGTTCATTTGTGTTTTGCTTTGGTGAAACTTTGAGAAAAAACATGTAGAATCAACTATTTTCATATATCACTGCCATGTATTTAGTATTGCTATTGTTATGTTTATCGCTTGTTAGTTATATTAAATACAGTACTGTTTCTTTGTGCTTTAGGAGGATATGCGCCCGGGCTGACACCTCAACAAGGTAAGTCGCATCTGACTTTACTAGCTATGTGCATCTCTACATGAGTGAGTGAGAAGCATTTTGAAATATAATTTAATAACCAAACTTTAAATATGCTGTAGATACACAACAAAAGCTTCAGAGAATTTTACTGAAACCATGACATCCCTCCCCCCGCCTCTTTTTTTCCCCCAGCTAAAGCCGCCAAATATGGAACACTTCAGGGGTTCTTGGGTGGAGGCTACAGAGGTATGTTGTTGTTCATGGTATTTCTCAAGCTACAAAATAATTTTTCTTTCACAACATCCTAACCAGTGTTGTGCAAGAGTCTTGATCAGCCCCAAAAGTTTCAATTAAAGAAATAGGAACTTTTGATTTATTGCAACAGGCTGCAAAGTGCCTAAATATCAAATTTAAAAATCAGTTATTTATGTAACATCCTTAGCAGCAACTTCATTTCCCCTCTTGTCTATTCCAACCATTCAGCATTATCATAGAAATGAAAGCCATGAAAGCTTCTGGAAGGCTGGAGAACTAGTCTCCAAGTGCTGAATGCAGACATGCAAGACGTTAGAAATTCAACTGCTAGTTTGAAATAATGACTTTATAATTTAAAGAAGCTAAACCCCCTTAAAATGCAAAAATGCTAAGCGTCTGATCCATAGAACAACTGTCCATCTGCCACTAAGGAAAGACATAGGTTCCCTTGTGAGATGTAGCCCAATCCCCCAGTTTAAGAGAAACATCAAACAGAAATTGAGAGTAGTCTATGTAGCCATGACATCCTTCCGATGTCATCAGAGATGCTGCCATGTGCTTATTTACTTAGAAAATGTTGTGACACACTGACTATCACAGCAGTATAAAATGGAGTGGCTTATCTATACCTTGCATGAAGTCTCCACGACTGGGCCATTTGCAGCTTTTTAGAGATCCACTCCTAAAGCTGTAAAACGTGTGTCCTGGAGGAGGATGTACTGTACACTCCACCCAGTTGTTCCTGGTATCTGCACCCAGAAATGGTAATTGAGACCTGGAAAAGATTTGGCTAAGTGTACTCTGCCAATCATGGTTCTTTCTGTAAGTGTTGGGCATCCTGCTGGGACAGGACATACTGGATAATTGCTGGCCTGAAGATTTATTACAGGTTTGGAATTCTCCCACTGAATCTTGCCACATTGCACAGCTTTCAGCAACTTAGCTAAAACATCATGCCGCTCCTGGTTTTGATAACTGGGAAGAACTTGTTTTCCATTACGTCTTTGGCTAGTGGTTGAAACACCATGGTAAACTAATTCTCAAAGAGATCAACTGGATCAAAGGTTTTGGGCATGTCTCTGGGTCTAGACCCCAGAACTGAATCACTAACTGAGAAATGCATCTTAGTGGCCGAGGAAAGATGCAAGAGTGTCTGGTGCATATATGCCCTTATATGAATTCTCCTGCATCCACTGCACTGTGTACCACTGCTTTTTTAATAGCCATCACTTCAGCACAAACAGTTTTGAATTGCATGTTCTAGCAATGTTATGGCCAGATGACTCTGGAGTGACCTTGTGTTTGAGTCCAGGATTCCTGCCTAAGGAAAAAAAAGCCAGTGACAATCTAAACATATGTAATTAAATAATTCATTAACAAGAAAAACAACAGCAGTCAGTTGCTATATTAAGACACAAAGGTCAGCTGTTCTGATATAGTTATTGCAGTTATATTATTGTCAAATGCATTTGCAAAACCCATCAAGCGTCATGATGAATCTACTCTCGTGAAGATCATCTCAGGAAAGCGAAACCAAAACTTCCCTCTGATGCAGAGGAGAAGTTAATGTTTATCTATCACTAAGGAAAGACATTGGCTCCCATTTCTCCTTTTTCATTGGCATTATTTGGAGGTATGGAATCCAGAAAGTCTGATAACTGAGCATTATCATGCACTTTCTCCAGGTTCCAATGAGAAATGCTGAAATGAAGGATTAAAGAGGATTCAAGTTAAGCCCAGGTACTTTTTCAAGGATATGTGCAGAAAGACTAGATAATGGCTGCATGACAGGGTCGAGGGTTCAACTCCAGGTATTTTAGTTTCCTCCCACAGTCCAAAGACCACAGATTGTCCACAGAGTGTGAATGAATGTGTGTGTACTTCGATGGATTGGCACACCGTGGATTGGTGTACCCCCCTGGAATAGGCTCCAGGACCCCCATGAGCCTGTATAGGATAAGCGGTATAGAGATCGACTATTAGGAAACAGGGAGCATAAGCCACCTACTAACTAATGCTAAAGAAAGCTTAGGCTAATATGTACTATTTTAAAAATGTGAGATGGAGAAAGAAAAAAAAGTGTTGATGATTGTGTCCCTGACATTGTCATGCAGTTTTCTCATTGTAGTGTTTTTTTTATCTCCAGGCGGAGCAGGATGCCAAGGCAAATACTGCGGCAAGAGGAGAAAGTAAACATTCTCTTGGGACGTGAAATGACCTCAAGAAACAATGGTGCTACTGCATGATGTAGAATGTACATTTGATATGCGAAAACAATCCTATCATGAGCAAAAAATGTTTTATACCTACAAGAAGTTTTTTTTCTTTTTATTATTTTCTTTTCACACCCAAAAAGATGCCGAGGAAAGAGGATGAACATATGAACCAGCTGTTCATATGACACATTTCAACATGTTGCTGATTTTTGTAGATAAAGACACCAAATTAAGAAACTAATAACCAGGTTCATTATTTGTTATTGTAGACCTTGAGGCACTTATTTCTTTTTCTTTTTTTCTCAAGATTTTGGAAGATAAAAGCCATGATATTTCCCTTGTCATGTGTAACAGAAATTAGTTCTAATTTTGCATTAGATATCTAATGCACTTTAGTCATGTTTGTTCATGTTCATAGATGATAGGTTTTTGTGCCTAAATAAAATGGTTTATCAAAAACCTCTGTGGAGCCAAAAAGGTCAAACATTCAAACTAAATGGCAGTTGTGGTTTTTCTTTTCTTTTTTTTTTTTTATTCTCCTGACATGCCTTTTCAAACTTTGTAAAACTTCTGCTGGATATTGGTCTCTATTGGCTTGAGGGTTGTGAAGCTATTTCAGTCATAAGTCTATTTAATGGTCATGAAGAATCCTACAGAATGTGATTTTGGGGACAAGTACAAGTCGAATTTCCTCTATCCTGTTTACAGAGTCCTGATCTAAAAACAGGTCAAACCTTTAAGAATTCTGGATGCAAAAACATCAATGTTTGCGAACCATGGTGTATATGATTGAGGCTGTATTGTTCATATTTTAGCTCAGCTATGAAACAGTTCTGCAAAAGACCTAGTGGCATCTAAAAAGTGTTGAAAAGTGCTTTGTGGCACCTGTAAGATCCAATGAATTGTCTTGTCCATTTTCGTTAATCGTGTTATAGTATATACGAAGAGCTTTCTTACTACGTTCATGTTGCTAAAATTCAAAGATATGCATTTTTATGAAATAACAAAAAAGCAAGTTACTAAAAAGAAATAATAGTGCTGATTTTAAAATATAATATTTTTGGACCTCAACTAAAAAAAAAAAAAAAAAAGGAAAAAAAAAAAAAAAGAAATATCAATTCTAACATTCCTTAAACATGCGGAATTGGTGCTTCCATCACTTGATCTACAGATGTTTAACCCCTTTATATTCAAAGAATTAGCTATTATATATCTTCATGTAACTGCAGGTTAATTTGCTTTGTTGCTGTTTTGTTTGCACCATGTGAACTTGACCTTGACCGTATTACCGAGTTTGTACACATGATAACAAAAAATATTGTTTTCTGTTTTGTTTTGCTTTCAGTAGCTTATGCATTTTAGTCACTGTGGAAATCTGTAATACTGTATAAGATTTTTTTTAAATATGTGAGCTGTGTGTTTGAGAGTTGAAGCGTGTGTATCGGGGGGGTGGGTGTATGTGTGTATAAATGTGTGTGTTTGCGTGTCTGTCATAATCCCTGGTGTGTGTTGATATGTCTATATTTTGTGTAATTGACTAAGCTTCTCTTAATAAGCGTCACTAGCCAGTGTATTACCCATATAATATTAAATTAGTTTAAATTAGTTTAAATTTAATCATTCCTTAATGATTAAATATTTCGCATCATTGGTAACATGTATTGTTCCAAGTTCATCCGAAATGTGTTTTTTCCTACCTGGTGCTATATTTGACCTGTCTGTGGTCATATATGTCTAATGTGTCGTGGCATTTCCATCTAATTTAAATAAAAGGGTTGGGGCTATTGCACTTTTCCCACGGCGCACATTTGACTTGTTCCAGGAAAACTGGGCCTTTTTACTGCTTTAGTGAAAATAAAATAAACCGTTCTGAAACGGCTGAAAAAGTGCTCGTGCATTATTTCACTGAAACGTTTTTTTATTTATTTATTTTTATTTGTCACATATCCCTTACAGCACAGTGAAATTATAATTTATTTTTGCATATCCCAATTAGGAAGCTGGGGTCAGCGCAGGGTCAGCCAGGATACAGCGTCCCTGGAGCGGATAGGGTTAAGGGCCTTGCTCAATGGCTCAACAATGGCAACTTGGCACTGGTTGAAAAAAGGTTGAACCCCACACTTCTTACAGTTCTCATTCACACATGCGGGTTCATTTAAGCAGCATTACAGCTAGGGTGGCATGGTGGCTTAGTGGTTAGCATTGTTGCCTTGTACCTCCAAGTTCCGGGTCCGATTCCCGCCCCAGGTCTGCGTGCATGAAGTTTGCATGTTCTCCCTGTGCTTGGTGGGTTACGTCCGGGTACTACTCCCACAGTCCAAAGACATGCAGATTAGGCTATTGGTGTTCCCAAATTGCACACAGTGTGTGAAAGAGCATGTGAGTGTGTATCTATGTGTGCACTGCGATGGACTGGCACTCTGTCCTGCCTTGTGCTCAACATCACTCTTTATGACTAAAATAATGCTGTTCATATCGCTGCATGCTTTCATCTGCCTTTTAATCAAAATAATGCATTTTGCAATGTCAAAAGCCTGTGCCAAAGTGAGCAGCTTTATATATATATATATATATATATATATATTACAAATTGGAATGGCTAGAGGACTGGGTCAGAGCAACTCCAAAACTGCAGCTCTTGCAGGCTACAGTAGTCAGGATATACCAAAAGTAAAGGGAGGAAAACTGGTGAATTGGCAACAGGGTCAAAGGTGACCAAGGCTTACTGATGCACATGGGGAGTGAAGGCTGGCCCGTGTAGTCCGATCCAATAGAAGAGCTTCGTGATGAAAAGGTTAATGCTGGATCCAATAGAAAGGTGTCAGAACTCTTTTGGTGGCAAAGGGGGACCTACTCAATATTAGCCAGGAGGAAACAATGCTATGGCTGATCATCATAAAATAGTATAGTATAGTATAGTATAGTATAGTATAGTATAGAATACACATATATACACATGCATGCATAATCTTAATCTTACACTCTATAAATATATCTTCCTAGATATAATTTTGTCGACTCGACTGATCTCTGATACAAGAGGCGACACTTGACACGAGCAGCACTTGCTGTTTAAAATACTGCGGATAAATGTCTCCATCCTCCCTGCGGTGCGAACAGTAGTGCACTACAGCTCCATAGGGATCCTCGCGGAATGTTGCTCGTTTATAACACGCTTCCGGTCAGTTTTCCTGGGAATTACGTTTGGTTGGCCCACTCGATGCGTGTGATTGGTCAGCGGAACGCTTTGTCCCGCCCCCTGGTTCTGCCTCCCGCCGCCCTTCCCAGCGCTCCACTAGCGAATTGGCCGCGTCCCATTTGGAAAGCGCACAGTTTGCTGGCCGCTCTCCTGAGGAGCTCGGTGCTTTGGGGCGGAAGAGATCAGACATTCCTGCGCTAGGCTTCCTGGGCAGAGCTCCCGGCCGGAAGGTGAATGAGGTTGATGTTGCTCTGCTGTACCTGGAAGGACGAACGCATGGGAGAGGACGAAGGTTTGTGTTTAGATTTGATGAGCGCGTGCGAGAGGGAGGGATGGGAGTGCGCACTTTTCCCTAAAGCTTAGAGGGCGTATGGGATGCTCACTGGATATCGCGTCGGCTTCAGATAAAAGTTAACATAAACACGCCTCACTCTTAAGATGAGCTGAAAAAGCGATCGTTATTATTAGGTTTAATATTGGGGATTTAAGCGCGTGAGACGCCTTTAATTTCCTCTATGACGTTACACAAGTCACAGTGCGGGAACAACAAATCTACGGCTGTGGATTTGTATCTAGAAATTATTTAAAAGCAGATAATTTTCTTTCTTAAATAAAATCTTTTTATTTTGTGTGCTTTTTGATGTTTTATTCGAATTACTCTTATTAAAGTTTATCAAAGCATTCAGGAACCAAAGTTAGGTTCATCCAAGTTCCAAATATTTTATTTTAGTTTTTTTCTTTTTCTGTAAAATGACATAACAAACACCTTTTTATTTTACATTTCGTTTATATGAATGATTTAATCTCATCGAAAAAGTATGCATAAATATAGATGAGTGTCTTAAATATTACGTCTTTCTTTCTTTCTGTCCACCTGTCTGTCTATATTATATATGTACTGTCTGATTTTATGTGTACCTCTCTTTGTCTAGTCTTTATTTATTTCTGTCACCTCTGTCTTTTTTTTCATTCTTTCTTTTTTCCTTTGTTTGTTTGTTTAGAAAATGTTTTCTGAGTAGTACAAAATAAGTCATTGCAATCACTAAATAAAGGTTTATATATTTCTATCATAAATATCCCTAAATATATATATATATAAAATCACCTAGAAATAGTTTTTTTTAAAAGAAAGAACATATGTGCCTTTGTGTCTACCTTTATGTTTTGTGTGTGTGTGTGTGTGTGTGTGTGTGTGCACGCTCATGCGCTTGTGACAACATTTGACAGAAAAACAAGTAGAGCTGTCCATCGATTGACTGCCAGTCAATTTCAGAAAAATAGAGCAGAGTGCAGAATTTAACACTCTTATGTGAAAACAGGAATTAATAAGTAAAC
This sequence comes from Clarias laeviceps, assembly GCA_030014305.1. NCBI lineage: Eukaryota > Metazoa > Chordata > Actinopteri > Siluriformes > Clariidae > Clarias > Clarias laeviceps. The sequence goes on along the minus strand of JAQMYJ010000018.1, from coordinate 7,970,161 downwards.
TTTGCATGACAAACAGCATCTATTTCTGGAGAATGATCATTTGTTTTACCTGACATGACATAAAAATAGATTATTATGCTTTTAGGAGTTTTTTTTTTTTTTTTTGTCATATTAGTGCTGTGGCCATGCTGAGTAAATCTTTGGACAGTAGAGAAGTTCACAGTTATAAAGCTACTTAAAGTTCGTAAAGCTACTGTTTTTCTTCATGAAGAAATGGACTCGGTTCAGCAGGAATAGTTTATTCTGCTCTGGCCTCTCTACTTTGATTGGATGGATCATTCATGCTAATTGACAGATTGCATCTTGCAGTTTGATGCCCTGGGGGAAAAAATAATCTCTGAAAAAAAAATAATCGAACTTTATATTATATTCCTTATATGTATAATGCAAAATCAGCTGCTGATTTTACTCAAGACTCTGTGAGTTTTTCTGAGTTGTACAGTCATTGTCATTACTAGAAGCAAATATTGCAAATAAAGGTTTAAAAATAAAAACTTGCTTTCAATATCCCATATTTCAAAGATTTCTGCTTCTTAAATAACTAAGATAAATAAGAAAGGGAATATGTGCCTTTGTAGACATTCCTTATTTGTTCAGAGAATTATGGCCAGCTCACATTAATTAAGTTTATAATAGATGTTTTCAAATATTTTATATTTTCATATTTTGCTTCCAAAGAGCCAGATTTTCAGGTATTTTTCATGTCATATTGAGAAATAGTTCTCCATACTTCCTGACAGACTAGTCTCTGTACCTGACCAGTTTCAGTGGAATGTTTTTGTTTGTTGTTCCACACGTTAACCTATGAATCATACAAGCATAAAGACCATCTGACGTAAGGCATGAACTAGTGAGAAACAGGTGCAGATGATGACAGATGATCAGGCAGGTGATTAGTATACTGGTGATGCTGAATGCTGTGTGGTTGGAACAGACAAGAGGGAAAATGAAGTTGCTGCTGAGGTTGTTACATAAAGAACCAATTTTTAAATTGTATCTTTAGGTACTTTCCAGTCTGTTGTCCCCAAATTCAATTTCAATTTCTTTAACTTAATCTAAGGCATTTAACTTAATATGAGGAAATGGTGGCTTAATATGGCTTGGTGCACAGCGCCATATTTTGGATATTAGTTCAGTAGTAGGCTAGTTTTAGTGAGTATTTACATTTTTGTTTTTTGTAATTGTCTTTTATTATCATTTCTCTCATGATAGTAGGTATTGGACATAATTTTATACCTATTGGTTTGTGTTTGACAGCTGGTGGAAGATTGCCGTTGTGTGCAGGATGCAGACAGCACATTTACGATGAACAATACCTGCAGGCCCTCAACACTGACTGGCACACCATTTGCTTCAGGTTGGATGTAATATTTTGTCTTCATCACTGTATGAAATTGGAAATTCTAGAGAGAAAATGTAGCCCAGTAGATGCAAAGCCAAAAGCGTGTTGATGTAATTGCATAGTGTTTATAAGGGTCAGGGATGGGCAAACCACTATATTGGGACAAGCACATTTTGTGTCTCTGTTAAAAGTATTTAATTTGTTGTCCAGTGAAGGAAGGTTCAACATCCAATTGAAGGAATTAATGCTTCTTCTTAATGACTTTAGCAAATCTGTAGGTTTCATTTAATGTAGACCTAAAACGTTGTATCTAGATCATGAGCTTCTCATTCCAAATCTCACCACCCACTTCTGGATAATGGTAGATTGGCTGATTGGACCTACCAAAAGTAGTTCAAGGAAGGAAAATCATGAACCAGCAACAGGGTCATCTGCGGCCAAGCCTCACTGATACACGTGGGGAGTGAAATCTTGTCATGTCCACCACCAAAAGCTCCTGAAGGGGCCATGAGAGCATCAGATAATGAATTTCCTTTTCTTTTACATCATGTGGATGACTAGGCGTGGGTATGTGTGTGTGCTGCTTACCTGAGAAAGATATGGTACCAGGATGCACTATGGGAAGAAGTCGGCAGAGGCATTGTGATGCAATTTTTTGCAAGAAAACCTTTGGTCCTTTCATTCAACTTGCATGAATGTCTTAATTTGTTTCTGTATAAAGAAGCTTCTGTATGCTGGCACACTTGGCATGGGCAAACACATGTAGTTTTAGATTAAGTTTTAAATAAGCACTTTGCAAGCGGTTGCAAAAATGTAACTCTAATAAACTTGGATTGGCATCATCACTACCATTCTCATTGCGGCACCTTTGGCATGTTTTTGAAACGCTAATGTACTCATTCTTTCATTTATGGGAATTAGAAATATGTTACTTTCAATTTGGTGACTAAACTTATCCAGGATCTGTTGTATGGCAGAAAACTTAAACATTGACCCACTGATATTTTATTACACATGCATATTTTACATTAGGCAGGCCCCAATCCAACACCGGTTAATGGATTTGGGGCTGATGCTAATCCAATATTCAAGATCTGTATTCGAGTGAATTTAATGTTGCTAGCGCATACTTAGCTGAAAGACTGAGAGTGCTGCTGTCCATTTAAAAGATTTGGCAGAATCTCATGCTGAACGAGGATCCCAGGCTAACATTCTGTTTAGCAGAATTTTCATGATAACATGCTCTTAATTATACAAAACAGCATCTATCAATGTTTGTTCTGAAACAAACAAAAGTTGTCTTGCTTGTCTTGACTTGTTAGTTTCCCATCTTTTTTTCCAGGAACCCATTTAGCGTGTGTTTTAGTCAGCTGCTATTGATTTGGTGACTGCACAATGCCTGCTTTTGTAGGACTTCACAACCAGGAAGTAATTTTATCACTTAAACTATGCAGGCTTCTAGTTATAAAACCTAGTTTTATTCAGTCCATTTCTGTTCTAGTTTTTATATAGCACTTTTAACAATGGACACTGTCACAAAGCAGCTTTCCAGTATCAAAATAAATGTAAAATATTTTTAAGGATGGATAAATTAGATAAGGTAAATTAATCATAAAATATCTTTATAAAATTTATTTAACTTATCAAGTGATGCTGCATTATTCATTGCAAATAAATTACATTGCTATAGCGTTTAAATAAGACATAAGACAATTGTGAAGACATCTTAAAAATGACATTCAATATTATTAATTTTTTAGATTTTATTAGAATTCTAAACAAACTTGCCACAGAGGATGCTGTGCTGCCTGACAATGTGTGAATGGTTTAGAGCACACCGCCTGGAGGATTATAGAGGAACTGCAAAATTTTGCCACCTCAAATGCAAACATATATAAGGGTTTTAAAAAGTGAATTTTGTAGTCAGTGTGGCAATACATGAATACTTGGTGTTAGAAAAAAAAATAACAATACTATATGATCCCTGAATCGATTTTTATTTCCCCCATCTCTATGAACAAGTGTAGATAATTGTATTTTTTTTTTATTATTAATAGGATAAAAAGGATATGATTTTAAACTTGTAAAAAAAAGATATAAAAATATAAAAACATATAAAAATAAAGGTTTGGTCTACTATTCTTAAATAATATACTTTCCAGGTAATCATTTCATATTAGTATTTGATTACTTATAATGTGTCGCTTCTTTTAGACCTTTAGATTTTACCATGGTATCATTTTTTTGTCAACACAACTAATCTTGAAACATCAATTCTATCATAAAAATGGCAATCACTTATTTATGTCTATGCATCTAAATATTCAGAGTTGAAACAGCTTTAAATTCATCATTCAGTTTAATCAACGAAGGTTTTAGCTGCAAAAATCAATGCTTAAAAATATGAAAATTTAAATTACAAGAAGGATTCCCAAACAAAAAAGAAATCTATTTGAATTGACACATTGATTTTAGTTACTGATGTAAATTGGTGGCTCTTTTCAACAACTTGACTTAGCTAGCTTGATAACTTTGATGATGCAAATTCGCTGGATTCTAAGAACTAACTAATCAGAAATTAGATAAGGCTAAAAAAAATTAATAAATCTTGTCTCCAAATGTTAGCTAGCAAGATAACTCTGACCTAGACTAGTAAAATACTAATAGCTAGCTAACTTTGCAAAGTTTAGGAATTAGCTAAAACTTTCAGCTTCATTCCTCACTTGTCAAATGTTGGCTGTTACAAATTAGCTGAGGGCACATTGCTAGCTAATGTTTCAGTGGTTATGAATCAATAAGCCTTAAACAAACAACAGAATGTTTCCTCATCCCACAAAAGTTGGCTAGTATAACAGGAAATTTGGTACAAATTAGGTGGCTACTAGTAGCAAGTTAACCTATGAGATATTAGCAATTAGCTGAGGCTAAAATAACTTTATTTCTCATGTCTTGAATGTTAGCCTGTGTGATAACTCTGACAATACAAACTAGTAAAATACTAGTACAGTAGCTAGCTTTCTTAGTACAGACTGCATGATCCAAAGTGTATGTTTTAGCAGATATTCTAGTTATGAGTCTAATTCTTTCACATCTGTTAAATGTGTTAAACATTTAACAACTCCAATCTGTCTGATGCTTGAGTCATCTTATGACCTTTTATATAGGGTTGTGATGATGTTTAAAAGTTTAATGAGAGGAATTTTTTTAGTCCAGTGGATTAAATAATGAGAACCACCTGCATCTGTGACATACCTGTGATGTTACGACTTGTCTGATCTTGTTGTTGTTCAGTCGTGTTCGACTCTTCGTGACCTCATGAACCATAGCACGCCAGGCACTCTTAGATGCTTAGATCTTATATTTTCTTGGCAAGGTACTGGAGTGAGTTGCCATTTCGCAATGGGAAATGAGTTGCCATTTTACATGGGACCGCACATGCAAAGTCCATGCACACAGTTCGAGAATCGAACCCAGGATCAGCGTCAATGATCATTGTAAAGCTGAAAATAAAATTTTTAACTATGAGTAAAAGTTAAGAATGTATGTATGTCTTAATGTGAATCATGATGTGTCTGTTTGTGTAGAGGTCCATGTAGATATTCAATGTCTGTTATTTATTTTGTCCTTTGAAATAGTTTTATTCTGAAAATAAGAAGTAGCCCTATGTTTTCTGATTAAATAAATAAATAAATAAATAAATGTAAAAAGTGGCACATCCAGGGTCGAGGGTTCGAGTTCTGCCTGTGTGTGTGGAGTTTGCATGTTCTTTCCCATGCTTAGTGGGGTTCCTGCTCCCACAGTCCAAAGGCGTGATCCTGTGCAGGAACATAAATGAACAAATGAAAATGTCAAATTTAATTAAATAAAATTTTATTTTATTTTATTGAAAACTCAACCTTTTGTCAAAATCAGCCTTGTATTCATGATCTACAGTATAAGCCATAGTGCTCTGTCCTTGGGTTTAGTTATTAACTCATTGGATGTCACTTCAGGAATTAAATAAAAATAAATGTTTTTGTCAACATTGTCATAATAGCATGAAGGTATTTGGGTGGGTTGTGGAAATCTGGGGCTGTACCTTTCCTTTTTTCCTTTTTTTTTTTTTTGGTCGCATACAGTAGATCACTTTGATTGCCCCTATATAAAACTATTACTTTTTACTGGATATGATGCAACAGGAAATAACACCAGATGCATCAGGGTGGCCACATTTTTGTAAATAAATCAAGAAAAAAAATTATACAAAACTGTTCAATATCATACTGAAGGCCCAGAAAAGCCTACTGCATGTAAACACGTTATAACATAAAAAAAAAAACCTTCTTATCATAACATAATTGAGCACTTCAGCAGTATCTAAGTACTGAATCAAATACAATTATATTTTTACAAAATCTTTTCAACAGTTTCATCCTAGTCCACATACTGTAAATTTCTCACACATACACAATCATGGCATGTTGACAGCAGAGCATTCATTACGTGCATGTGTTAACCTTCAGACTTTATAGAGAGCTTTGTCACCATCTCATTACTGTAGAGCCTGGATGACCTTGGCATGCTTGTGGAGCTTTGCTGTCAGTCTGGCAATGGGAAGTGTAGCTGGAGGAATGTACAGCACCTTAGAGAAATGTGTTGAATGTGACCTTTTATCAGAACAGGAATGTAACCACTGATAATGCTCAGGCCGCCCTAGGGAAAGCTACGTAACTTCCGCTTCCTCTTCTCGTATCCGACCCAATGAGCAGACATGAACATGACCAACATGTTGCGTTGATTTTTTTATTTTTTATTTTAGGGTTGTGGTATGCTTGCTTCTGACCTCCCTATTGTCAGTTTCACAAGTGGAATGTGGTCATAGCCTAGGACCAATGTCTGCATGCATGTGTACACACCGTTACAACACCTGACCAAAAGAGGAAGTCCAGCTTCCCTTGCCGTACGCTCCTGAGCTCTGTGGGCTGGTCCAGCTTCCCTACTGATGATGTTAATGGGACATGTGATGTTGAGGTCTGATGCGTGTCTGTTTGCTTAGTGTTTTTGTTCCTCTTGTTTCTGACCAGTAAAGTACCCACTACATTCAGTTCACATTATGTGAAATATCACAGATCCCTTTTATATTAAGTTATAATACAGTGCCTTAAAGTATCCCACATTTTGTCACATTACAACCACAAACGTAAATTTATTTTATTGGGATTTAATGTGATGACCAACACATAATGGCACATAAATGTGAAGTGGAAGGAAAATGCTAAATTATTTTCAAAATTCTTTCCAAAAAAAATCTGAAAAGCAGTAGTATGAATTTGTATTCAGCCCCTTTTTTACACTGATACCCTAACCAAAATCCAGTGAAACCAACTGCTGTCAGAAGTCACCTAATTAGTAAATATCTTGATAAATATCTAGTAAATAAATTGTAAGTATTTATCCAGTGATGGAAACTTCAAACCACTTATTGCAAGTCGCTCTGGATAAGAGTGTCTGCCAAATGCCTAAATGTAAATGGAGTCACCTGTGTGGAATTTAATCTCAGTATAATACAGCTGCCCTCAGAGGTTTGTTAGATAATATTATGAACAAACAGCATCATGAAGCCCAAGGAACCCACCAGATATCACCAGGTCAGGGATAAAGTTGTGTGAGCAGGGTTAGGTTATAAAAAAAATCCCCAAGCTTTGAACACTCTACAATCCATCGTCCGAAAATCTAGAGTATGGCAAAACTGCAAACCTGCCAAGACATAGTTCACCTAAACTGACAGGCCTTTATCAGAGAAGCAGCCATGAAGTCCATGGTAACACTGGAAGAGCTGCAGAGATCCACAGCTCAGGTGGGAGAATCTGTCCACAGGATAACTATTAGTCGTGCACTTCACAAATCTGGCCTTTATGGACCAGTGGCAAGAAGGGAGCCATTGTTGAAAGAAAGACATGAGAAGTCCTGTTTGCAGTTTGCGACAAGCCATGTGGGGGACACAGAAAACATGTGGAAGAAGGTTGAAAAAAATGTTTTTTAACATTTTGGCCTAAATGTAACTAATCACCCTGCACATCACCCTGAACACACCATCCCCACCATGAAACATGATAGTGGCAGCATCATGTTGTGGATGCTGGATGATCATGGATGGAGCCAAATACAGGGCAATCTTAGAAGAAAACCTGTTAGAGTCTGCAAGACTTGAGACTGGGGCAGAGGTTAATCTTCCAGCATGACAATGTCCCTAAACATATTGCCAGAGATACAATGGAAGGGTTTAGATCAAAGCAAATTCATGTGCTAGAATGGCCCAGTCAAAGACCAGACCCAGATCCAATTGAGATACAGATGCTCTCCATCCAATCTGACTGAGTATGACCTATTGTGCGAAGCTGGTAAAGACATACCCTAAAAGACTTGACGCTGTAATTTCAGCAAAAGGTGGTTCTACAAAGTATTGACTTTGTGTGACTGAATACAAATGCACGCCACACTTTCAGATATTTATTTGCCAAAAAAATAATTAAATTTTTCTTCAATTTTACAATTGTGTCCCACTTTGTGTTGGTGTATCGTGTAAAATCCCGATAAAATACATTTACGTTTGCGGTTGTAACGTAACAAAATGTGAAAAGGAGTAGAAATACTGTGTATATTAAATACGGTATGCACCAAAATATAGAGTACTGAAACTCGCTCATCTCGAACGTGTGTGCGCGCTTGTCGGCGGGGCATACTGTAGCTCTAGCTGTACAGTAATTGTCCCCAGTAGTGAAAAGGAAGTTGTGTTGTGCAGTTGTTGTTGGAAATGGGTCGCTCGACAGAGAAATAAGTTTTCATAGTTGAGTATTTTTCCACTCATACGGAAGTGGTCATCTTTATTTTCACGGAGAGCTCTGTCACAAAACCAATCGCTGTTGTTCTGTTAGAGAATATTCGTAGACAGGTTCGCTTGTAAGCAACAGAGAGGGGCTGTGTGAATCAATGCTCTATGTACAAATAAGTAAGATTTACTCACTTTTAATAGTAAAAAATATTAAATGAGTAATGTTGATACTGTGGAGGGCCACCACAAATAAATCAGTGTATGGGAGACACTAGATTGTGGCACTAGATATGTGTAGATAAAACAGGGAAGCGTGCATCTGGTTATTGTCATGTTTGGAGGAGAAGCAGGATACAAGCATAGATGATTTATTAAAGTGAAGTGAAGACATTGTAAAAAAAACAACTTAGTAATTTAAACAGAAACATGAAAACTAGTACTTAACTATGATAGGACCTTTAGGGTAATGCTAATGCTAATATTAACAACAACTATAGCAAAGACAACAGGCAGAAGATAACAGGCAGTAAACAAAACAGACACAAGACAACAAAAAAAATGAAACATGGACTTTAAATAGACAAACGGGTGACTATAGAACAAGGTGCAGGTTTAAAACCATGGACTGTAGTAAAAAAAACTGGATAAACCCTCTGTGATGTCACCCACAGGTTTTCTGAAGAGCTGTTTGGCAGGAGAACTTGGCAGCAGCTGACACCTAAACACCAGTTAATCCATAAACACAAGAATGAAAGGAATGGAGCCGGTTGTTGTCCATAACACAGCTACTTACCTCAGTTACCACAAGCTAGCTAGCTTAGATTTAGCTTAAAGTAGCTAACATTTCATTTATGTGCCATCATTGTTTGGCATTTGATTGAACTCCATCATCCATACCCTCCCGCCTCATCCCTTGTCAAGTCCTAATATCTTGTAACGATTGTGTTGGCTGATTAGCTAAAGTGATTCATAGCTAACAGCTAGTGGTTTGACACCTGCACTGCAGTTGTCACTTACCCCTAATTATGTGTAATATTATGAACAATATATAATTTAAACTGATGAGTTTGATCAAATCAATCCTTGTGACCAGGTTGTAAGTGTTTATTTCTGTTGTTCTGCATGTTAACATGAGTGTCTATGGAGATCGACTCACTTTTTGCACTTAACCCTTGGCTTCATTTTTGTAGAAATGGCAGCTGCCCTTTGGTGAAAACAGTCAGGATGGTGTGACTAAAGTGTATGCCGGGAACTGGGACAAATTGAGGGGCTTCCGAGTGGTGCAGCAGTAACCCAGGTGATGCTGTAGCCTCTCGCAGCCGATCACACCAATAAGTTCTCTTCCTTCGCCCTTCCTGGTTGGTAGTAGTAGACATGATGGAGGAGTGCCCTGATGAGGGGTAGGAATTGACTACAAGTAAATTATGGAGAAAATCTGGAAGTCCTGATGAAAAAATTGGTTAAAAAAAAAAAAAAGGTCTGGGACAAGCTTCAACATAAAAGTCCCCTTGAATCACAAAAATCAAAAACACAAACCAATGGCAAATATGGAAAAATTTGCATAGTTATCATTAATTTCTAATGTTTATTAATTAATATCCCATCCTAAATAGTTCTTTGGTTTGTTCTCATGCTGCTAAAGTTGGGATGCAACTATTGTAAATTATAATAAGATCTTTTGGATCTGATGACAAAAGAAATCAGGAGACTCAGAGCCAGTGTTCTGCAGTTAAAGCAGCTCAAAGTCAATTATTTTCAATGAGAGGTGGGGATCTGCACTGGGTGGTGTGATTATTTACTACTTAAACAGGGTAGAGCTAGCAGCAGTAAAATATGCACGAAAAAAGTGAAACAATGTACCGAATAACTTTAGAAGAAATTGCTGGAGGATGTACTTTTTCTTTCTTGATCCACTGTGAAATATTATGGATTCGTATATTTCTAGGCCGTGAGACTTGCATTGTTGCTACAGTCCCAAAATAGAACAGCACTAGCACACATTCTGACTCAAGTACATTGTGGTGCATGGACATTTTTACCCAGAATAGTTATTTTTAGAAGTAGTACATTTGTACAAATTCACTTATACCCTGAATTGGTAAAACATAATAGTTTAAGTGAGATGACCTCTGACATGTGACAAGTAAAAGTTGCTGTAAATGCATGGTTATTCAGTAATATAGGATGATACAGTGTTAGTTACCTGCTGCTCCTTTTGTCTGCTTTAGACTTTCATCCTTTACAAACCTGCTTCTTGCTTGTTGAAGAAGGAAGTACTTTCAGAGTGATGTGTATGATTAGTTTGAAGCATTCTGGTTCATGTCATTTGTCGTTTTTGGATTTGAGCAGTTATTTATGGAAACTCTATGCAGGGTTTTGACATTGATCAGCAGTTGAAATGCAGTACACCTCAAGTTGGCTTTTGATGATATCTTGGATAGTCCTTAAAGACTGCAAAATACTATTTGCCTAACATTAGTGTTGAGAATCGACAGTTTAGTACCATGCCTGGGCTGCTGGGTGTGTGATTTGGCACAGACGTTAGGGTCTGAGGCAGACAAGGAGACAGACAAGGAGCCCCAGCATGCATGCAGATTAATGCAAGGCAGCTCACATCTGCAGATTTCAAAGGTGTAGAGGGGAGACACAAAGGGCACTTTCAAACTAGGCATGTTTGGTCTTTCCCCACTCCCCCACTGGCCAACGTTCACATTATCATCTTTCCCCGTACACTTGCGTGTTTTCATTATGCACTTAGTTTGTTTGCGAACTAAAAACAAACGGAAGAAGAGAACGAGGAATTTGATCTTTACGCTATGCCCAATATTAATGATATTAATATTAATATAAAAATGTCAAGAGAAACACTCTCGCACACCTTCCTACTTTATCAGCTATGGCTGTGTACGTCAGAGGATGAGATTGCTACGTGCTACGTGCACACTGAGATCTTTGAGGAGACCGATGTGGCTGATGATGTCACACCTACTTCTGTTTTCAGGTATGAAATCTGATTCGTCCCGTGCCCAGTACCCTAGCGCTGAACGGTTGTGTTCTCAATAATCAAAATGTACCAGACTTTGGGGTCAAGTGTTCTCGGAATCAGTCTCAGGGCCCTAAGGTGAAAGTGTTGTAGAGACCTCTGTGGTCCTCTGCTGTGCACAATGTCGTCACTATCTCTCACTCCACAAGCTTTTTCAGTCATATTCAACTTTGTGTGTAACTTGGACTATTTTTTCCAAGTCATCAGCCAGTGAGAAACAGGTGATGTACACTGGTGTGAAGGGTGAATGCTGAGTGGTTGGAACAAATGAGAGGGGTATGAGGTTGCTGCTGAGTATGTTACATAAACAACCAGTTTTTAAGTTGTATCTTTAGCCACTTGTAGTCACAGTAAAACATGTATTCCCGTTTCATGAATTTAATTTTATCGCTTAAGGTGCATGGGGAATGAATACAGACCAAAACAACTTGGTTTATTTGCAGGGTCAGTTAACATCCCTAGGGTGCAACATAGCAGCCCATGGAGAATGTGCTTCAGGCTTTAACTTCATGGGAAAGTAGCACTTCCCCAGAGTGGTCAGTTCTGATAGAGTTATTTGTTTTTTCTAGTTATGTCACTATAACTTTCCCTACCTATCAAACAACCCTGAATATTTTTACCTGGAATGCAACTACACTAGAGAAAATGAAGGATAAAATATACCATGCATCATTCTGTGCAAAAATAGGTTTAAAAGTTCCAAAGGCTCAAATGACATTTCAGCGAAGTTATGGTTTATTTATGACAATTATTCATAGAATATTAGTTCCTTGCCAACTGTGGTGGAGGGATACGCTATAGTAGTTGTAGGTTGTTGTTGGTATAAGGGTGTTTACTTTTTTATCCATTTATCCAGGATGTTCTGAAAGAAATGTGCAGTGCAAAAAAGTAAATGTGATAAAAAAAATAAATAAATAAAAACTCCCACAGAAGGTTGTGGCTAATGGTAGTGAATATCGAGTTCAAGTCAAACCAGGATTTGTGATGAAAGATTTCATAAATGAAGGCATAAAACCAATTGACATTTTCAGAACACCTCATGCACAGTACTGTAGTGTGTCTCGGAGCCCACACACATGCGCATCCATACACATGCATGTGGAACCCCTGCTCCTTGAAAATCGACAGTTTGTGGAAGAGACTCACCTGTCTGTGGGAACTGTACACACAATCATTCACAAACAGCACATTACAGGAACTCAGGTGGAAGTTATTGCCACATCCTCTGTACAGTACCGACCTCGCTCCAATCCATTTCTAGATGTTTGGACGATTAAAGGATTTCCTGGGACATGAAGCAGGCAATCAGATCAATTATACAGCATACGCAAGAAGACTTTCAATCTTGATGGTATCCAAGCATTAGTGAAATCCTGGGATGAGTGCATTAGTGTAGCAGGAGATTATATAGAGAAATACAGATTATTTATAGTTTATACTCTCATAATTGTCTTCTGTTTTTCTGCACAATCAAAAGTTCTGGGATTCACATAAACTCCCCTCATATACAGGCTATGCTCTTTGTGAAGCTCCGAGGATCCTGTGTATGTGGAGCTCATTTCTTAGAGGATTTCTTAGTTTTTCTGAGCAAAAAAACTGGCAAGGGCTTCAGCGCAAATACCATTTTGTTATTTTATTAATCGACCAAGCTAAAGTTACAGATGTGTAAAATTAATTGTACACTAAAAAGGCTGCTCTGATTAAAGTCAGTAAGTTCACCTTGGCTTTACTGTTTTTTTTTAAACCAGTGTAATAGAAAAAATAAGTAAATTTTTCCTTAAATCAAATGTCTGGAAGTTCTGTGCATTTACTACATTTCTAATTCCCTCTGTTTGTGACATAAGTGAAAAGAAAATTATTTTACAATCAAGCCTGCTGATTTAAGTCTAGCTAAAATTTGTAGATTTTCTATATTGTAACTCTGATACCATCTCTGTAGTTTAGTAACGTTTGGCATTTTTGTTCCTTTAAGTTAAGCAAATCTTCAAAAAATTAAGATTTCTCGGACTTTAGGATGGCTGACACAGAACATTGGATTAATGTCAAAACTCATTAGGAACTATTCTTCTTTCCTGTTTTTGTCTTATTTGGTTACTGCACTTCGTTGTTTTCAGACAGGAATACCTGGAAGTGCAGAAAGTATTTGCAAATGCCTTCAGATTCTGCCTGAGTTGGCTTTTTTTCCCCCAAATTTAAATAAGACCTTCAATGCTTTGACTCAGAAAACACTAGAAAACACTAAAAGAACTGAAGTAACAAATGTTGAAATGCGAGCCGATACATTAATGAGTAGGGATGGGAATCACCAGGGATCTCCCAATACAGTATTTTCACGATACCTACACTACGTTCCAAATTATTACGCAAATGATATCTTTCTCTGATTTTCATAATTAGTCAATGCAAATGACAGTCA
>JAQMYJ010000018.1:7925381-7947753 GCA_030014305.1 Clarias laeviceps | reverse complement strand
TATCTATCTATCTATCTATCTATCTATCTATCTATCTAATCTTTTCTTATTATTTAAATATTTTTTGTACATAGGACAATTATATGTTTTGAGACAACATAATATCTATCTATCTATTTTAATATTTTGATATTAATATAATTACTAGTTAATATTATCCTAATATTTTCTGTATTTGGAAGAAGGCGGCTTTGTGTTTTATTTATTTATTTATTTATTTATTTATTTATTTTTTATTTCCTCTGCTCAGTAGATTGCACATAGCACACGTGCACACCGAGATACAGTACTGATAGGGTTAACACAGAGTTGCTGAGCTTGCCAGATTGTGTGCTGCCTTTCTCTGACTGGCTAGCAGATTTCCTAAGCCAATCCTTCAGGAGGAGCCAGACTAAAAATGATGTCATTTATTTTTTTTTTTTACACAAAGGCATGACATCATGCACTCATTGATATTCGGCTCTCCTGAAAAAAAAAAAGGAGCAGTAGTAGGAGGGGTGCTGATGATAAAAGCGTGCTCCAAGATTTTCCCTGTCTCGTCTTTCTTGTTTCAGTGGTTTAATGCCTCGTCTTTCATCTATTCAAGACGCTTTACTTCATAGAACGTTCCACGTGTGAACGATATAAAAGTACATTCAGCCATAGCAGTAATGGTGCTCTAGAGATGATGAAATTGCTTTTACTTGTTTCTTTTCAGTTCTGTGAGAGTGTAAATGAGATTCTTTAGAATATTATTATATGTCTCGAAGGCCAGAATGAGGATCATTGATCTGGAACTTTGATCTCCAGGATTAATTTCCCCAGTAACCAGTTCATTCTTCTTCCATACATTTCTTACTGAATGGTTGAAAAGGTTTTTACAGCTTAAATGTACCATGAGAATATTAGATCTGGACCGTGGATGAACGCTTCATCCTGTTCCTCATGATCATGCATGTTAACAAAAGAGGAAACCTGCCTAGCTCCCTGGTGGAGCTCGAGTTCAGCTCTTACTACTTTGCTACTGGCTCAACACTTTTTGCATTGTTTGCTGAAAATGAAACCAAACAAAACATACAACAAAAAAAGCTGGTGAATTCCAATAAAAATCTGGGAAATTCCTACTATGTCCATACCACATGACCTGCTATTACATGTTGGGTAATCTTTGTTCAGTTTTCCAGTTAGACCTTATGTGCTTTCCCAACCTAATCATCCCTGATGATGTTTGAATACTTGAATACCCCAAATGAGGATGGGTTCCCTGCTGAGTCTGGTTCCTCTCAAGGTTTCTTCCTACTGCCATCTCAGGGAGTTTTTCCTTGCCGCTGTCGTCCTCAGCTTGCTCATCAGGGACAATCTGCTCATTTTTATTCATACACATTCACATTTCATACAAACTTAAATAGTTCTTTGGATTGTGTAAAACTGTTTTGCGACAATGTCAATTGTTAAAAGCGCTATACAAATAAAATTATATTGAATTGAATTGAATATTTATTAGTATTGTTCTTTCATTCCATACCCTCATTTTGTACTCAATTATAGGATAAGAGCTTTTAAGATAAGAAGTTTAACCCATATAAGAAGAGACACAAAATTGGTTTCTAATCAAAAGCAAAGCTTGACTTCTACTGCCAGTGTGTTTCTGTGTAAAGTAATGAAGCTCAATGATTTTAGGTTAATATGCTATTTACTCCTCAAAATCACTTCTCCCTATAGACTCCCAACTGGTTGATCAAGTGTGTAGTCCAATTTTAAACGGTCATATTTAGAATAGGACTGTTTAAAATTGGACTACACACTTTATATATATATATATATATATATATATATATATATATGTGAGAGAGAGAGAGAGAGAGATGTACAGATATATATATATATATATATATATATATATAGAGAGAGAGAGAGATGTACAGAGAGAGAGATTTGTTAAGTGTGTGTGTGTGTGGCTTACATTAAATAAAAATAGGCCAGGCCAATCTCCTAGAACGCTCTTATCAAATTCATTAAAATTATGTTTAAAGAACAATAAAACCGTAAAAATAACAGGCTACTTGGTCCGACAAAGAGGTTACATTTTCTTCTGAGCTAGACTGGAGAGCTCTCTTGAGTTACTGTTGCCATTTTATCAGTTCAAGCTCCATTGACCTCTGGCATCAACAAGGCATTTTCACCCAGAGAACTGCCGCTCACTGGATATTTTCTCCTCTTCAGACCCCTTTATGTTCTCTATAAACCCTGGAGATTGTTGTGTGTGAAAATACCATTAGATCAGCAGTTTTGGAAATACTCGAACCAGACCATCTGGCACCAACAACCCTACCGCGTTCAGTCTCATTTAAATCATCACACTCTTCATACTGCAGTTTACGAAGACGATAATGCTGTGCTGTAAAATATTTTACATGTTGTGTTTTCATCGGGACTTTTTGACTGCATTTCACACTAGGACATTAAAATATTTCAGCACGCCCACACAAGTTGGAAATACTAGGTTTACAGTACATGCAGAGACAGGGGAGAGTGCGGCAAAGCTGTGTGAAGAGTGTGAGAGAGGAAACGATGGCACGGCTTCACGAATGAAACAGATCGGGTAACATCATTAAACTGGTAGTGTCACATCCTGTATCTCTTTTCAGAAGGGAAACAGTCGATATATCGCTGGCTTAGTCATGGGCTGTTTGATATAGTACATTGTAATGCAAATGCACATGCAAAGAATGTATTTATATTTATTTGATTATAATAGAATCCTTCTTAGGGAAAGTCCGCTCAATCTGATTCACAAAAATATATATATTTTGCAAAATTAAGATTAGGTTTTTTTTTTGGTTTTGTTTTTTTCAAAAGTTTAAAGTTAAAATTGCATTTGTGTGCAGTGTAGGTACTTAATGAATGAATTACTATAGAGTGCCATCAGGTTTGCGTCTTAAAATGCGGCCAAGGACATCAGAATAATTCCACCGTTGTTGGATTTATTGAAATCACTATAGTTTTACCCGAGTTTCTCTTCTTCTCTTCAGTATTCGGCTTGGTGTGGGTCTGAAAGGATGATAAGACTGACTCGGGTATTTAATATACATCTGAGTTCAAGGAATTTATTACTAGTGTCCTTTTGAATTCACACCAGATTCCCAGAAATGTGAAGCTTTATTTTCATGTTGTGCAAATCATTTTGAATCCAGTGTTTTTCAAAGTGCATGAAGTATTATTCCCTAGGCAGTATACAGCTAGAGAGTAACTCAATCACAGTACGGTGATGAGACTCTTGGCGGCAGTAAAACATTTGAATGGAAAGAAGGGCGTATGTTTGGCGATGATGATGATCCCGGCCGAGGTGGCTCTGAGCCCTGCATTCTTTCCCATGAACATTCTGCAAGTGTACGCCTGATCCCTGAAAATCAACAGATAACCTGTCGCCAACTTGCGGAACAGACGCATCTGTCTGTGGGAACTGTACACACAATTATTTACGAACACCACCTGCACATTACAGGAACTCGGGTCGGAGTTACTGCATTGCCACCATCCATGTACAGTCCTGACCCAGGACCCATATGCGATTTCCACATATTTGAAGGAAAACTCCATTTAAAGGAGTTCCTGGGAGGCCAGCATTTTAGGCCTGAAAAAGGCTGTTCAGTTATGAGAGAATTTTTATCTTGATGGTATCCAAGCACTAGTGAAACGCTGGGATAAGTGCATTAGTGTAGCAGGAGATTATATAGAGACATAAAGGAAGTTTTTACTACTGTACGTACAGTAACTGTGGTGATCTGTTATTCTGCACAAATCAAAAGTTACGGTTGGACCTGGACGCCTCTTGTATATTGGAGAACTACATCATGTCCCACTTTGGCTCATTTGACAAATGTAGTCAAAATCCCCCATTGTCAGGTTTTGTTAGCAACATGCCAGGCAGCTAACTCGCATGAACGTTCTACACAGTATACACAATTCAACTCATTGAAAGGTAAGAAGGTTAACTTTATTTCAAATGATGTGCATAGCCATGTTGATTTAACATCACTGTAAACACGGAAGGCACTCTTATTTAGAAACAAAACCCTGAGTCAACTTCTGTTGCCGTGGATTTATATGTGATGAAAGACATGCTTCCCATTTACTCTGCTGAGAACACAGGTCACAGAGTTGTGCTGAACTAGTAACCGTGCCATGACCAATAGCAAGTAGTGCAAATAATGTTTAGAAATATCTTTTAAATGTCACTTATTTAAAAGAAGAACTTATATAGTGCTGTTATTATTCTTAAACAACACACCAAGATACCTAGACGTATTTGTTATGTTCATTCAGAAAATTGTTGCACCAAGCATTTAGGAATAGTAGCAAATATGCATTCACATAATCTCATATAATTATAGAAATATCAGGATTGTTCCTTTGCAGCCAATGAATGACTGTAGCCCATGGATGTTTCCCTTTTTAGGATGCCTTACCAGGCCTTTACTGCAGCTGTCTTCCATTGCTGCTTGTTTGTGGGTCTTTATTTTTATCTTCAGGAAATAAAAAGCCTTCTCAACTAGGATGATTTCAGGTGACTGACTCGACCATTTAAGAACATTCAATTCCTTTGATATAGGAAGCTCTTAGGTTGTTTTCACCGTATGTTTTTTGGGGTCATTATCCATCAGTACTGAGCAGTACTGTTCGGTTTTGCAGCATTTGTCTAAATTTGAACAGACCGTATAACTGTATATTTTAGAATTCATGAATATATTTCTCCCAGTAGTCACAGTTTGTGCTTTGGATCACAATTCTCTCCTCAACCTTGTCATTCTGGTGCAAGTTATTCTTTCTTTCATATGCACAAAGTAGTGAAAATATGGTACTATTTCTTCTTTCACATAATTGACAATGCATTAAAGGTATAGCAGTTTAACTGCAAATGCATTTCAGCCTGCGTTAACTCATAGTACACCTCTAGCCGTTTCAACAGGACATACAGTACAGTAAACCTCCTGAGTGGTTAAAGTGGGGTCAAGGAGATGAATGTGGAAGCTGCAGACACTGCACACAGACACTGAGTGTAATTAATAGAGTGCTGATGCTGATTCCCATTGGGACCTGTAATGAATAGGGGTACAAAGTCAGAGCAGGGTCCATTCAGGAGAGCAGCCAGCCTCAGGAAAACAATGACTCATTGTGGGATGAGCCAGAGAGCTTGCGTGGAATTGGGCCAGACAGGGAGGAAGTCATTAATGTTCTCTTCATTTCACTGACACTCTCCTCTGATGAGATAACCGAGTCCCTAACAGCAATATGTTATCTAATGAAAAGGCTATCCTTTTACCAACACCTTATATTGTTTCAGCAGGATGTCAGTCATTAGTATAATCATTTCACTGGATTCTAGTCGTTTTGTCAGGAAATGTGGCAATGAACCACCAAATGTCACAGGAAGAGGCCATGTATTTGGCAATGCAACCAGCCAACCACATTTTCTGGTTACTGAATTTCAGCCATTAGACAAGACAAAGAGCGTTTCTTCCTACTAGGAGTAGTAAAATTCAATCTTTGGTGCATTTTGAGATGCTTTTCTGCTCACCAAGTGCGTGACAGCTCGACCCAAACTGGCTTCATGGATCACTTGTATCAAAAAAATAAATTCCACCCACAGAACTGTTGGTCACTCAACATTTTATTGTTCTTCACACCATTTTGTGGAAACTCCAGAGACTGGCATGTGTGAGATTCCCAGGAGATCAGCAGTCTATTTAATACTCCAGCACCAGCAATCATAATGCTTTTGAAGTCACAGAAATCTCACTTTTCTCTCAATCTGGTTTTCTACTGTGCATTAAAATTAACTGAGGCTTTTGAATAATATCAGCATGATTTTATCCATTGTGGTGATGCCAGCTGCATAAATCAGATGTACATGTGTTTCCATCATCATGGAGGGCAAGTATATGTTTTCAGACATACTGTAAGTGTGTAAAAACCAAACTGATTGCAGCTTTCAAGATTTTGAAGCTTGTTGTCATAATACTGTACCTTCCTATTAAATATATCTACCTATTAAAATGTGGCTCACCTCTGTATTTACAGCAAGTGTAATTAATTTCATGTAAAAGCTTATGTGAGTTTTTATAAAAGCACTATGATGGAGGACTCGTAGAGGTCATTGCCTTTTTCTTGGACTAATTCAGCCTCATAATATGGTCCTTGATCCTTTAAATTGTCTTTTAGGTTCATTGCAGGAAAGCACTCTTGAGTTCACCTTCCTTAGTTTAACAGATTATCCCTTTAATCTCTAAACTGGCAATGCTGAAAGAATGCATACCCTCACACACACACTCATGCAACATGCAGGTACATGCACGTCTGTACAAGTATTGTACAAAATATAAAGTTCTACAAATCAAATGCTAATGAATAGTTTCTTGTTTTTTGTCTTATTGATTGTTTTTTGGTCCTGTCACTTTAATTCAAAATGTATAGTATGTTTTTTTTAAATTTTTTTATTATTATTATTATTCATATTCCTACCTACTAGGTTCAGTTCTCTTGATTTTTTTTTTTTGTGACTGTGAGGATTAGCGACATCAACTGGAATTCACCAGCTGCTATATAGTTTTATAGCAGCTTTGATCTCTCTGGCCTGTCATTGCAAAAATGTTGGCCTACTGGGTGGGGTAAGAGGAGTACGCAGCTTATTATGCACCTCTCTCTCTCTCTCTCTCTCTCTCTCTCTCTCTCTCTCTCTCTCTCTCTCTCTGTGCGTCCTTCAACAAATTTACCTGCCACCCTACTAGGGGGAGTTTATTAGGCTTAAAGCTCTGGGGATTAAGTTCAGAATAATTCGGGATGCACACAAATTTCATTTAAAAATGCTGAACACTTCGACTACCGACTTTTACACTATCATCTGCAAGAACCACATTCAAATCAATATGCAGACTATATCTGCTGCCAGACAATTATTGATGTACTTACTATATGATGCTACAAGCATGACAAGCAGCTTCTTCTTTTTAAGGCAGGAAACCACTGTTGACTTTATTTTTAATATTTCTGAAGCAAACATTACATAATCTTTTTTTTTTTCTTCTCAACCCTTTTCTATGCTTCTCAAACTAACGTCAGTTAGTGAGATTACTTCACTAATTCCATAAATGCCCACAAAAACAAGGAGCACTAAAACTAGAACATGGAGATATGAATGAATTTCTGCTTGCATGACAGTCTTGTTACACAGTTCAGCCTTGTTGAAAGATGAAGGTCTGTGAGGAAGTCTGGATTGAATCACCGTTTGTGAGATAAAGCCACACCAGCCTGGACAGAACAGGAAGCATTGTGGTAGAAGGGGAATGATGTGTCCTGTTCCCTAGAGACACGATCTGATCGACCTAGTCTGTAATGGAAAATTAGTGTTGGCCAGCCAATGAGACAAGGGTCAGAAAGGGTGTCCACACTCTGTCCACATCTGTTTCATGTTCATCTCTATTAGTGTCTTAAATCTTACATTTATACCCAGATATTCCCACACATGGGCAAAAAATCCTTATTGACTGGCATGAGTTGATACCACAATGGAAAATATCACTATTTAGACTGTTTTCTTAAAATAAACTTGTTACTGTAGGTAGGCTGATGTTGGTGATGGGAGTCGGTAACTGTTCACTAATTGAGTAAACTAATCGAGGACTCATTATTAAATTGGTTTAACTGCACAGAACAATGCTTCGTTGGTTTTTTTTCAAGTCTGTCAATCAAAAACAGATCAAAATTATTGATGACCATATGTTTTGGTTGTTATAATTTTTTTCTGCTCTGCACAAACTACAAAAACTTGTAGTGCAGCTGAAGCTAATGTGAAATGTGTGTGTGTGTGTGTGTGTATATGTGTGTGTATGTATGCATGTGTATATATACAGTATATATATAAAAATTACACAATTAACAAGTCAAAATTTGGGACACCCCTCTGTATTCAATTATCTTTCCTGAGTTATATTTCTTTCAACATTGTAAAACAATGCTGATGGCATTCGAAATATCCTTTGATAGTGAGATTATGCTCTGTAATGCCTTCATAATGACTCTAATCTGACGTGCTGGTTGTTAATTGGTGATTTCTGAGGCTGGTAACTCTAAATTAACTTCTCTGCAGCAGAGATTTTAGGTCTTAATTTCTGGGACGGTTTTAATGAAAGACAGTTCCATCATGGTGCTTGATGGGTTTTGCACATGTACTTGACACAATACTGGTTTTGCAAGAACCCGAGCAGCTGATCTTTAAAATAACAACTGACTGTTGTTGTTGTTGTTGTTACTTACTGTAATTACATAATACCATATGTGTTATTTCATAGTTTTGACAAAGAAAACTATTTCAGAAATAAGATGAAATGAATCCAATCATGTGCTCAAACTTTTGACCCGTATTATATATAAAACATGACATCATCATTTGCATCATCCTGTGTTTTTGTAGCAACTGTGTAAAAAAACAATGATGATTGCAAGGCCACTTGGGTCTGTTGCACATCTGCTTTTTGTTTTCTGTGAGGAGTGATAACAACTCATTTGTCCGTTGTGGTCTCGAAGCAGATGATGTTTGTCTGCCACCAGATTACATTACACTTTATTTGTGCACATCTCACTGTGGTGGCCGGGAAACCCTCCGGATGTCATGGTGGCTCAATTCTGGCAAACCAAAGTGTTTTTAATCATGCCTAGGCAGTTTTTCCTGCAGAGACCATTTTGTCATTTCAGTTGTTGACAGCCATATGCTGTTGTAAAACAGGCGTAAGCCTCATGCATTCAGTTTGCATACAGATAACCGTTACTTGGTTCGGAAATAATTTAAAAGAGAAGCTTATTTCAATTCTGGAAAAAATGCCCCTCACAAATATAGATCCATGTCCTACCATTTGGAATAAACAGTTTTGTGCACTATATTTGTCTAGTCAACAGTCTGGAACATGACATGGCTGTTTATTATTATATATATCACTGACATAATTATCCTTTTGACCTCATTGTTGTGTCTGCATGTTATGTTTTGTCCCGATTGAAACATCAGTCATCACATCGCCTGTTTTTATTGTTAACTTTTTTACAGATGCTGTGAATGCAGTGCCTCACTGTCCCGCTGGTACTATGAGAAAGATGGACGTCTCTTCTGTAGGAAGGACTACTGGGCCAAGTTTGGAGAGCTGTGTCACGGCTGCTCTGAGCCCATCACCACTGGGCTTATCATGGTAATTACGCAATTACCAATTAATCAAATATTGAAAATTAAGGTTTCAGCTTTACCGTCCCACATGGAGAAACTGAACAAACGTGTACATGAGAAAATTATAGTTTTGAAGACGAGTCTAGTCATGGCAAATAATGATTTTGATTAAGTTTTTTGAATTTTACTTGAAGTCCATGTATGGGAACTATTGAGAACCACTTCAAATACTAGGGTTTTCTGTTTGGTATGAAGCAGTGGTCATACCAAATGTGATTAAAATTTACCTGGCAGAAAAATGTGTGTGCAGGGCTGTGCTCCATTTCTCTACTTAAAACGGAGATCTTGTCAGTAGCCATCACACCAGACTTATAACTTTTTCCCTGCTGTTGCTCAGTACCTCTGCTGTAAATGTTATGATTTATATTGTCTATCATAAAACACTGAGTATCATGATCTACACTCACTGAGCACTAAACACCGGCCAACAGCTACAGGTAATGTTCTCATCAAGAATCAGAATGGAGGGGAAAATATGATCTCAGTGATTTTGACCACAGCGTCATTGTTAATGCCAAAAGAGCTGGTTTGTGTGTTTTTACAACTGATGAGCTGCTGGGATTTTCAGAAACAAAGATTTCTAGAGTTTGCTAAGAATGGTGCAATAAAGAAAAAAAAATCTACTGAGCAATAGTTCAGCAATAGTTCAACTTGTTGTTGAGAGAGGTCAGTGTAGAATAGGCAGACTGGATTCAGCTGGTCAAAGCCTACGGTGTCCCAGTAAGCCACTCTGTACTTTGAACTTCCAGCATGATGCATCACCAAGCAAAAGTCCTGACAAACTGGTTTCATGAACTTGACAATGGGTTCAATGTCTATCAGTGGCTCTGGATCACTGGATCTAACTCTAATAGAACATCTTTTGCATGTGGTAGACCAGGAGATTCAAAACAGACAATGTCTGAAAAATCTGCCGGAAGTTCATGATGCAATCATGTCAACATGGAACAGAATTGAGCGGAATAAGGATTGATGCTGTTTTTGGAGCAAATGGAGCCTCTATCCAGTATCAGTATAGTGTTTCTAATAAACTATGTGGTCAGTGTATATTTGAAATTCCACCTGAACATTTAACAAAAGACATTTAACGTTAGGCTGGTGTTGTTGTTGTTGTCCTTTCATTGGCTCAATAATGGCAGTTCTATCGTTTAAACTTGCAACCTTCTGGTAACTAGTACAAAAATAATCAAACCAGACACCACTCTCTTAGTCCTACCATCTATCCACACTCGATTGTCTTTTCCATCTCAGACAAGCTTCACACAGGATCTCCTGTTACACCAGCCAACAAAACGGCATTGATGCAGTTATGAGCACTGTATCGCACGTATTCTGGAGTCCCATGAATTAAACAGTAATCCACTGTTTTTTTTTTTTTGTTTTCCAGCTCAGGGTGCTGAAAGGCTGTATATATAATTCAGGCAGATGAGAAAAGATAATAGTAATGAGAAGTAGGTTTGTGTTGGCTGCGAGATGGGGGCGCTCTTCTTTTAGGTCGTCGTTTGTTAGCTCTTTTATTTAGTGCCTGTGTTTATTTTCTAACATTTACAGATATGATGGAGAAACAGACATGCATGGTGCAGATATGCAATGCAGTCTTAAAACAGGGATTTAAGCTGATTAAAATGACAACCACTTTCATAACTGATATTATTAAGAGGATGCACTGCTCACTTACAGTAGATATCGTCTAATCATGTTACTGCAGGCCTAAAAAGGAGTAGAGGGAAGTTTGATTTGATTTTAATCTCCTTGTGGCTTTCTTTGCAAGATATATAATTAAATACTACATAAATACAATTTTAAAAGGAAGAGCAGATTTTTTTAGTAAAGGTCTTGTGACTTTAATGATGAAGCCTGCTAAATAATAATAATAATAATAATAATAATTCATTCATTCATCTTTTATACCACTTATCCTGCACAGGGTCGCAGGGGCCTGGAGCGTAATCCCAGGAGAAACAGGTTGGACAGGGTGCAATCCATCATAGGGCCCACACACACTACGGAAAATTTAGGAATGCCAGTTAACCTAATCTGCATGTTTGGGGATTATGGGTGGAAACTGGAGTACCCTGAGGAAACCCACCAAGCATGGGGAAAACATGCAAACTCCATGCATCCAGACCAGAGGCAGGAATCAAGCCCTCCACCCTGGAGGTGCGAGGCCACAGTGCTAAACAATACGCCGCCATGCCGGCTATAATAATAGAATGTTGGTTTTTTGTTTTTTAGCCAAAAGGACTGGATTGAAAAATATTGTTTATTATATTATAAACAATATTTTTCAATCCAGTCCATTTGGCTATTATATTATAGTGAAGACTCAGGTGGTGCTTGTGACCACAGTGTTCAAAGCATCGGCATCAACCGTTGTCATCATACTTTCCCTCTATCTGCATATCCTCCTAAACCATTGATGGGGATTTGATCAAAGCTTTATTAGGAAGCATACTGTAGATGTGCACTAGCTGTGTCATTTTTAAAAGTAGAAAATTCAGTGTGCAAGCAACACCTGGAAATCTCGTATATTTTGTAGAATGTAACGTCAACTGTTGTATTGGGCAAATGTTGTGCAAAAACATTTCCCGAATGATTTTCCTTGCCAGTTGACTTTTTGCAATCCATTTTCATGGAATTGTGTCATGGGTGTCTTAGTGGTTAAGGCATTGGACTACGGTTCGGAAGGTCCCAGGTTCCAATCCCACGACCAGCAAGTTGGGCCCTTGAGCAACTGCTCAGATGTATAATGAGCTAAAAATGTAAGTCGCTCTGTATAAGGGCGTCTGCCAAATGCCTAAATGAATTATGCCACACATTTTCAAGCGCCAGAATGTGACTACATAAGATTACTGGATTACCAAGAAATGGGGTGGATGATAAAATAACCACAGGCAAAATCTTTTCTTCCAGGAGTCATTATGAAAATACAGAAACCTATTGTGCAGTGTAACATTCTTGAATTTACAGTCAGAAAACCAAAACTATTTGCTGCTTCTTCTTTGGAACTGACCTTTCTGTTTTGCAGTTTTGTCATTTTAATCCCAGTCCACACCCTGATTTATAGACACACTGCCTGTGCAGCAGAGTGCAATCACCATAATTAAACTCCCACTTCCTAAGCTAAGTTAATTAAAGATTGCTGAGGGTGCTCTTCCCTTGTTTTCTGCAAGCTCCCATGTACTCAGCTCTGTGCAGTCTGAATGCCAGTTACCCTCCTGAACATTTGAGACAATCGCCTTATGTCACACACTGTAGCACTTAAACTGCATTTGATATATGAAGGCTAAGGAACGCAGGCCAGATGGACAGCATTCACGTCCTTGTTTCATTGAATTAGGAAAATAAATGAATGATTATGAAATTTTCAATTCTATAAACAGTGAGAAATGTTGGAGTACAGCTACATCTACTGTTAATGGATTATAATTCAACCAAGTTCCATTTCTAATCAGATACTTGCTTTAATTTACAATGATTAATAGTTGGAAATTTAATACATTACAAGAATGAAAGAAGAATAGCTTGCATATAGCATTTTACAATTACTGTGAAGGAATCATTGTTTATCTTGGATTTTACGATGCTTCTAGACATGCCTTAGACAATAACATTTTTGAACCAAAACTCACCTAGATTATAATTAAACTTTTAAGAGTTAGACCATATCCAAATCCACTGTACATTTCATCTTGTGTCTGTCACAGAAAATGATTTATATGCCGGGCGACCTGAGCCAAGTCTACAGTGAGATCACACTTGGCACTCTCTCTCTTGCCTCATTCTCTGTCTGACTCCACAGACATTCAAAACTCTTAGAATTAATTAACTGTTGGCAAAATTCTTTAAGCGCTATTAAGTGAGGTTGATATGATACCCACAATCTTTTTTGAAATATGCATAGTATCACAATTAGTTAAATGTAGTGACACACGTGTCTTCTTTCTTTAATGATCAGGATAGTTTAGAAGAAGATTCCAGTTTTCAGTAGTTACAGTTACTATAGAGAGAACTTCATTTAGATCTGTACGAAATAGGGTTTAATTGTGGTAAAAAGACACACATGTTTGGATTTGTAGGGAAAACCAGAATTGCAGCTCTAATCCTGGTGAATACTTGTCAGTGCAAGATGTCATCAAATCAGAATCGGGTTTTGTTCGCCAAGTTTGTTGGCACACAAGGAATTCGATTTCGGCTGTTTGTGGCTCTCAAAGTACAGACCAACATAAAACACTGTACATTTGTTTTAGACTAAAGGTGAGTGTGCAAGGTAGTGCAAGTAACATAATAACCAAGACAGCCAGATGTAGAGGAAATATAGTACTGTTGCACTACTATAGGGTAGGGTAGGTTCTATGGGAGTTCTGTGGTGGAACAAAATGGAATCGGATCAAAATGTATGGGGTACTGAACAGTATGTTGAGGGGATAAGTACAGGCCTGTTTTAACTAGTGTGGTTTGAGACCACTTGGAGGGAGCGCAAATCAATACAGTAAGTCAATATAATATAATATCAGTAAAAACTTACTATCTTTTATTCTATGATGGATCGTTTCTATTCTGAAGGAAGTGGACTGATCCAGGATGAGCACAGGCCATAAGCATGGACTGTATAAGAAGAACTTTGTCACCCATAGGATTTCTGAAGACCAGTTTTAAAGTTCAAGTGTGGAAAATCTGGTTGTCGCCCTCTTGGTTGTCCACCTAAACCCTGGCTAAGCCATAAATGTTTCATGCGATAAAGATGCAATGAAAATGTACAGTATAATGCGATAAAAATGTAAGTTGAATCTTTTGGAGCCAGCACCCAGTGGAGACTCGAGGAACTGCATGTATTGGCACCTCTGCGTTGGCCTAATTTGTTTTTTCATCTTTTCAACAGGAGGCTGCCCCCTGGGCACAGGGGCTCACAAAACATCATGCACTATAGCCCTTCCGATCACTACATCTCAACCCAGCTAAAGACCTGTGGGAGATTTTTTTGGAGAGAAGTCTTTGTTAGACAGCGCTCTCTACCGCATCACTATAGGAAATTCTTTTGGAAGAACAGTGTTCATCTCTCCAGTGTAGTACTAGCGAATCTCTGGCAAGGCACACTGATGATGTTCAGGCAGTTTTACAGAGTTCAGGCAAAACTAGAGAGTCATTTTAAGAATATAATAAATCTTCTACCTATAAACACCAATAAATGACTTTTTTTTTTTTTTTTTTTTTTTCATTTAGAATATGAGCCTTTAAAAGCTGTTGAAAAACTGACTCTATACAACAGGGGTTCTAAAATATTTCATGGTGTGTATAGGATGTATAGGATCACAAACTTATTTAAGCCAATGTTATTTTTCACTCCTTTGCTTGGTGACAGTATTTTAGTATGGATATTCACTCCCTCCCATCATCCATACCACTTTATTCTGTATACAGGGTTATGGCAGATCTGGAGCCTCTCCCAGGAGCTTTTGTAATATAATAATACACAGATTTTTGTTCTGGAGACTTTCTTTGCGATCTACCGAAATGTCCACTACAAAGTTCACACACATTTTGCAAATAGAATAATGCTTTTCCCTTTAAAATGGCATAAAGCATCATTTAAATTCCAGTTTTCATTTCATATTTGTATAAATTGATTAAACTTACAGTAAATTTTGCTTGGTCCCAACTCAGGAGAACTAAATCTCTAAATCAATTTTGCAACCATTCATGACAGTGTATCTTTCTACCAGTTGCCATTACTCCTCTTACACCCCACCACAAGTTTTACCGTTCGCACAGTAATATTCTGAAATGGCGTGACACACACATGTCTCTCCCGGGGTGAGTACATGGAAAGTACCTCTGTAACAAACACAACTCCCACCGGTATGAAGCAACACACGCACAAAGGGACTGTTTGTGTCTCACTGTTGCCTAGATGAGAATTATATCCAAATCATTCTTACAAATAACAAAGTTGGCAACACAAGTGCTGCAATAATACGAGAGTTTTGCGTTTGCTCTTGTCAGTTTCAGCTGTGCGGTTGGTTACATGCAGGCCCTCAATTTCCCTCTGATCACTGATACCAGGAAAAGATGATCGTGGTTAGTGGGTTTATCTTGGTAGTGTTTCTAGTATGACACACACATTGTGGTTTCCAGCAAAAATAAATAAGCACTGTATAGACTGTGGTGTTTGATATATATTCCTCTTCCCTCTTGTGGTCTAGAACAGCATCATAGTTTTACACTAAACTGGTGCTGAATTGCTCACTCTTTCCACTGCCCTGACCAAACAATAATTATATTCCACCGACTCTTTTTTGTTAATGAATATAGCACTATGTAATGTCTCTCACATATTTTATAAATGCGCAGTACGTCGTTTTGCTACCAAAATGTCAGACTTTCTTTTAATGTAGTTCTCTGTAGTAGGCGTCCTGAAGGACTTTTTGACTCTTGGTTTTAAAAGCTTTTGTCTCTCATTTTCATTCAGCTCCCTGTGCCTGACCATTTTCAGAGGAATGTTTTTCGTTTGATAAGCCACATAGTGACCTATTAATCACTCAAGCATTAAAAAATAAACATCTAACTTATGGCATGAACTAGTGAGAAACAGGTGCAGATGATGACAGATGTTCAGGCCGGTGATTAGTGTACTGGTGCTGCTGAATGCTGGGTGGTTGGAACAGACGAGAGGGGAAATGAGGTCGCTGCTGAGGTTGTTTACAAACATCTGTTTCCATTTTTTATTTAACCGACATCATTTAATTTAATATGACGTAATGAGGGGTGGCATAAGACTTTTGCGCCGTGAATATAGACTAAATATTATATATAATATAAATAATTCATTTCAGCAAGTTCTTACGAACTGGGAAAGTGCAATACTTTCACAATACAATACAATGATTTGCACATAATTAGTAACACAAGCTTCAAAAATAAGGAAGCGTAGCGCACACAAGACAAAAATAGAGCTGAATACTGACTAAATGCCCTGTGATTCCAGTGTATTTCCCCTGTAAAGTTTTCACTCTTTTTTTTTTTTTTTTTTGCAGTCTTCTCTAATCTCTCAATTTAAGTAATCGATGTAATAGCATTATGGTTATACTGTTTTTTTTATTATTATTGTTATTATAGTAATCCATATTTAAATTTTTGTATCTCAAAAGTGCAATTACATGTTGTTGTTGTTGATGGCCTTTGGCTGCTTCCGACAAGGGGTCGCCACAGCGGACCATCCAGTCCGCACATACAAGCTTGGCACAGGTTGTCTTCAATGTCTTCAAATTATATTTAACAGACATGAACATCAGGCTCGACAATTTCTGTCTTTAAAACACACCTGTCTTTAAATCATGTTTGTTGTTCTTCATGTTCTATCTACTGTAAATGATCAACTACAGTAGGTCAGGTTACTATGAACATTGCAATGTGTAAGTTATAGCATCAATATACCTTTCTTTGTAAAGTATAAGGGGGTGTTTAAACAAAACTCTGGTGTTTTTCAAGTTATATTTTTCTTTAGTCTTTGTCTATTTTACAGTGGTTCTGTCCCTGTAATATGTTACCTCTACGTTTGCTAGACAGACAGCTAGTTGCCATGGCATTTAGAGTATTTATGTGTCCTTGAGTACTTATGCGTCACCTTGATCATCACCACATGATCATGAGTTGCCGTGACGGTTTATGTCCACGGATAGTCAACAGTCAGGCTAAAATTTCAGCCAATGATATCTTGGGTCACATGTTAGTCTTTGCAAAACAGACACGTTGGGTAAAGCAGAGAGTTTAACAAACATGTTCCTGAAATAGTCAGTCTGTTTAAAGATATTTAAAACCCTGCTTTTTTTTTTTTTTTTTTTTTTTCTTGCATAGTAAAGCCGTTTCCGTTTCCGAGAACACTTGACGCCAAATTCTAGTTCATTTTGATCAAGATCCGAGTCTACTTGAAGAGTTTGTCTCAGGTACAGTTCAGCAAACTCAGGCACAGATCGAATCAAATGTGGAAGCCAATCGTACTTGAGCACGAAAGTAGACCGCTGTTTAGACGCGACGTCATCGGTGCCATCGGTCTCCTCAAAACTTTCAGTGTGGGCGTAGCTCACAATCTCATAATCTGACCTACAAAGCCATAGCTGATAAAGGAGGAAGGCATATGAGAGCATTGTTCTTGACATTTCTTAGAAAAGAAATTAATAATATTAGGTATAGCTCAAAAGTTAACATCCTTGTTCTCTTTTTCTCTTCTGTTTAATGGCAACTCACAAACCAAGTAGGTGCATCATGCCATCTGCTAAATCAGCGAGTGTAAATACACGAGTGTACCCAAGAACGGAGAGCAGAAACAACGTGAATCCTGGCCAGTGGGAAGTGAGGAGCAATTGTTCCTGGGAACAAATCAATCTCGTCTAATTTTGAAAACCAATAGCTTCCAAACCTGACTCGGTAGTCCATGTTTAACCTCACAACATAAGGGGTTTTTAAGGCTGACACACATGAATAGTGAATGGAAGATGCATAGCCCCCCATATATCTGTCCAGCTGTCGTACTGAATAATGGAATGACTGAACAGTAATCAATATCTAAAGAGCTTATCAGCAGATTTGCAATCTTCCAATTTGCTATTTTACGTCTATTCACTTGAGTAATAGAAGCTAAATGTCTGTCTCTTGAAAAAATAAAAAAATAAATGAAGAGTGCTGACTGTACATACAATGCCCTCTAAAATGACAGCAAACTGACCTCTGTTAACACGAGCAGGCTGCCTGGCCGGAAACCATTGATTAGCATTATCACCCCCTCCTTCTTTCCTCACACACACACACACACACACACACACACTCTTTGTAAATACACCCCACTGGTTTACAATGCATTGTGAAATAAGAGCTGTAAGTGTTTGGGTCAATATGAAGAAGACTGTGCAAATGATTGTCTTTTTTTTTTACACCTTTTTTTTTTTTTTTTACATCATTCATGTTTGATTATAAATGTTTCATTAATAATTACAGTCAGCACTGTAAAAAAAAAAAAAAAATACAGCTCTTTGTTTATAGTCCTAGTGTTGTGCTTGATTTCAAGCTTGATTTCCAGCCAACCAACTGTGTGTGTGTTTGTGTGTGTGTGAAAGGGTAGTTGGGTGGGGGGAGGAGGCAGTAAGACACTGCGCAGAAGCACATGGGTGGGCTCGGCAGGAAGTGATGATGTCACAGAAAGATAGCGAGAGAGAGGGGCGTGTGGAAAGAGAGGGGGAGAGAAAGCGGAACGAGAGCAATGTGACATGCTTTCAGAGATGAGCTCAGCGCTGGGGGCGTGGAGAACTGCCCGGAGAATTGCCTCTCCTCTCTTGGCCGCCGGCTCTGTTTCGTTTTTCGACACCGCAGCGTTTTGCTAGAATGTGCTCAGCGTAGACGCTGTCATGGTGGGCGACCTGTTTTTATGGGGATTCTGCTGTCTGAAACTGTGGAAAAGGGATAAGAAGGTAAGATACGGTCTTCCTCCTTCCTGCTCTAGGTGTGTTGTCAGCTCAAAGCTTCACTCATGACATAAACTATTAATGTGAGACGCATGGCGACTCTGGGGACAAAACACACACACACACACAGCGTGTCCTTGGGGACATTCTTTAGGATGCTGTGTTTAGGGAATGGCTTTGAATATTCATGAGATGCGACAATCCTTGCTTTGAGTATTAACAAGCTATCATATTGGGAGTCTTGTATGATTTCTGAAAGTATGCTGTGGTTTTGGGTGGGACTGCGTTTCTCTAAAAGGCCCACTTGCTGATGATCTTGACCTGAATTTGTACTTGTCTGGCACAATTTTTCATGCGCCAGTTCCAGTCTTATCCTGTACAGCTGCAGAGATCAAGTCATTCATTATGCATTTACATGGCATCGTTTGAGGTCTCGTACTCGGTTATCCTTTATTGCAGCCTTTCTAGAAGGATTGCAGCATTTCTATTATTCGCAGCTTAAATATTAAACTGTACTTGGCTTATGAGGGTCTTTAATCATCCAGGCACAAGCCCAGACGACCCCATGTTACTTTCTCCGCCATCTATTATCAAGGTATTTATTCCTGAGCTGACAACACTGATGTCATGTCTCTGTGTAGTGCTTGCAGCTGTTAGTGATATTCACTGAGTCACACACACGCAGTCATGCTGCATCAGCCTTGGTTTAAAAACCCCATCTGGTAAATCTACTCTGTTTATATACTGTAGATAAATGTGAATAATGTGTGCCTGATGAGGATAAATGATGGAGGCAATCAGCGAGGGTAAGCGACCTAATAAATTTATCACTCAACAAGTACAACTTTTCACGTTTTAATGGAAGTAGCAGCTGGAGGAGCAACCAATACGAGACCTGGAATCTACTGGGGAACATAAATAACCAAGCAGCCCTGGGAAGACTGAGCTCAATGGTTACAGTTTTATGCTAGAGACCACATGGTTTAGAGTTCAAATCCGAGACATGCTAAAAACAGAAAATAATCAGACCTAAAGTATTGGGGGAACATCTTCCAAGGTGTTCAATAAAGGTGTTTAAATAGATCCTAATAGTCCCTTAATAATCAGCTTAATACCCTAATCAGAAATAAGAACGCATCATGTAAACACCTTAGTTGGAACAGTCTGGTCCGACTGGAATGAATTGGAGTAAAACATAATATAATATAATCTGTTCAATAGATAAAGATTAGTGCTGATTGTTACGTCCTTGTTGGAATAAATATATTCTTTCTGAATGTGGGGTAAAATTAGGTGACATCCAGGGGGGAAATTCTTCTTCTATTTCTGATCTGTAAACTCCATGAGAGAAATCTCTCCCACCATGATTTACTATCATTAACTGGGTCGCTGGTTGAAAGGGAGGCACTGATTGGCTCACCAATTAATACCTCATTTAGCATCAAACCAATCAGAGATGAGACTGAATTTTTGAGACTAATCATAATGCCGAAGGTGAGATTTCCCTGTTATATTTTGTTATACAGTATTTGCAGCAGACTGAAAAATTATTTTACAAAAAATTTGATTAAAAAATGTGGTGATAATTATACGCTTTGAATATGTAAACATGTAAACAATTAAGTTGGAATCTCAAATCTCAATGATTTCAAGCCAATTAAAGAAATAATGTCCAATTGTCCAATATTGTCCAATGTAAGCATGATGTTGAATCCTTGTTTCTGATTGGTGTTCTCTGACAATAGTGCTGGCTACTCACAGGTTTATATGCTTAAGTTTACATATACATGTTTATATGTATTATATGGGCTAATTCTATTATTACAATAGCATTTCTGTGTGTGATTGTTAATATGGTAAGGTTTTCTGTGAGATCTTGGTTTAGCATGTTTAGGGAAAAGTCTCCCAGTGTAATTTCTTCAGAACACATTTGAAAGTGTTAAAGATGGAACGGTTGTGCTGTTACTTTTTTTTCTTTCTTTCTTTTTTGTACGTCAATCTGCATTTTTTTTTTTTTTTTTTTTTTTTTTCACGGAAAGTTAAGGAGATAAAAAAAAAAAAAAGAGAGACAAGCTGGTTAAGGAACTACTGTTTATAATGTTATATGATATAAAGTGATAACAGGAACTAACTTATTTCATATCATGAAACATGGCTAAAAATAGATAAAGTGTACGAAGCATCATTCTTTAATATTTTTTTGTTTATGTTAGCCTTAGCAAATTGTTAAACATTTTGGGACATGCTGGTTTAAGCAAATATTTCAAAATATAAAACTTTTGAATGGTGCAAACATTTTAAACAAGGCCGTATGTCTGAATGACGATCCCGGCACAGGTGGCTCGGATCCCATTTAAGTTGAAAATCGACAGATAACTTGTCGCCAGCCTGCAGAAGAAACGCATCTGTCTTTGAGAACTGTACACAATCATTCACAAACACCACTTGCGCATTACAGTAACTCACCTGGGAGTTGCCACATCCCCTGTACAGTCCCTCTACAAGTTTGGGCCATTAAAGGAGTTCCTGGGAGGCCAGCGTTTTAGTCATGAAGCAGACAGTCCGATCATGGCTCTGGTGTACTGAGAAAACTTTCAACCTTGATGGTACGCTAGCACTAATGAAACGCTAGGATAAGTGCGTTAGTGTAGCAGAGGATTATATATAGAAATAAAGGGAGTTTTTACTGTCATAAGTGTGTGAGCACAATCAAAAATCCTGGTTTGACCCCTATATTATAAAGGGTTTTTTACACAAACAGATA
The DNA here is from genome assembly GCA_030014305.1 of Clarias laeviceps. Lineage (NCBI taxonomy): Eukaryota > Metazoa > Chordata > Actinopteri > Siluriformes > Clariidae > Clarias > Clarias laeviceps. The sequence continues at coordinate 7,926,281 of JAQMYJ010000018.1, read as the reverse complement.
AAGCAACTTCAGTACATAGTGTCTTAATGTATGCAGGGAAAATACACATGTAACTCAAAAATTTACATATTATGTAAAATTCACACTGAGAAGGCGTACGAGTCATACAGTAAATGTGTCTGTTCATAGTGAAATACCAGTTGTGCCTTGTGAAAGGTTGTTAGCACGAAACATTTTAGTTTTTAGGGAAAACCCTATGACACCGTCAATGATGTAATGCTGAAAGCGACAACAAAGACAGATAAGAGTGATAAATAGATTAGCTATTTGTTTATTCATTGCTTTCTTTGCTCAGTTCTAAGGCTTTAACAGGTACACCACAGGTAAGGCTTTACTCATGTGCATCATATTGGTTTTTCAAGGAGACTATGAATAAAAGTCTGTCTGCATTTTTATATTTAACACTACGGCCAGGCCTAAATTAACATACAGTATTTAGGTGATTTACAGCAAACCTTGTGTACCATCCTGACCTTTAGACACTTCTTTACTACATGTACAGTAGGTTTACTAGGTTCCTATCTTGGGTCCGATATTTCCCTTAAATACCACCCACCTTCTCCCATCATCAAGAACTTAAAAAAGAGGAAGTTGATCTTTTGGAGCACAAGAAAATTAAAAGCACTCGCATGTGAGTAGAATGTTTTTTGTGATTGCAGCATATCATGGAAAGCAGAACTTCCCATTAACCCCTCTCCAAATCTTACACTTGGTTAATAAGTGGATCAGTATATACATAATGTTGTATTTATGGGAGCCATAACTGAGATGACATAACGTTAACCGAGACAGTAAGGAGGTCTTTCTGAAGTCCAGGAGGGCTTGAAACCAAAAGTTTTATTTTTTTGTTTAAGATTAGGATTGAATGGAAATCCATTGTAAAGCAGTTAGCTACATTAT